>JACXSJ010002742.1:0-16231 GCA_014851325.1 Pentalonia nigronervosa
GTGTGTGTGTGTGTGTGTGTGTGTGCGCGTGTGCGTGCGTGTGTGTGTGTGTGTGTGCGTGTGTGTATGTGTGTATGTGTTGACGGGTAGCGTGCGACGGTGTTAAATTTCAACGGAATCGGTAAAAATCGAATACATTTTTCCGTCCCTACACGATTAGGTATTATATGATTAATGTAGATACGTATAATGTAATATTGTCATGACACAATGGTACGCGTTTAAAAGTGTTGAAATATAATATACAATATCTCGATGACGACGACCTTGCAAATTGCCACCGCTGCAAGTAGTCACGCGCCATAAAATACCACGTCTCACATATATGTATGTATGTATACATATATAAATATATATATATATATATAATCAATGACTTAGGATGTAGTCACTCACATAGGTAAGGATTGGGAGGGGTGATCCAGCTATTGTGGAAATTTTTCAAATTGTAATATATTGAATACAGATATATGTATATGTTAACTATTTATTTATTAGGTATCTAATGAAAATACAGTTTTCATTTAATAATTTGGTCAAATTAATTTCAAGTGTTGTCTATTGTTAATAGATAGGTATATTAAAAGTATCTTTGAGCTTACAGACCTCGGTCTTATTGATATTCGGCAATCTTGTAACAAACAAGTCAAGTTACAGCTGCTGCATTTTCTACATACCTAAGCACATAGCTACAAAAACTTACGCAAAGGATGGAAAATAGTAGCTAATAGTAATTTCTTTTTTTTTTTTATAAAAGTTTTAATAACATTTTTTAAAGAAAATTGGGTAGTTGCTTTGATGTATAGTAGCTGGTTTCAAGTGTGTCTACACCTCGTTATTGAGTAAGACACTGTAATGGGTATGATCAATTTTAATTCAATGATAAATATTATATCTATATATATGCGAAAAATAATTCTGATCGAAGACGATGTGAATAGGATTAGTAATTATAATAGTCACATGGCATAAAGGCAATAACATTGTCTAAAATCATTAATGAAAAAATTATTATTTTTTTGTTTAAATATGTCAAAATTAGATCTTCAAATGTTCATAAATAAAAAACATTGTAAGAACAATTAAAATCCATTAATTCATAAAATTAAAAAATGATGACAGACACTCACGAAAAAAAAAATAAAAACATTATAATTGTAAAACCAATTCAATCATCGCTATGTTCAAAATTTAAAACAACGTACCTAATTTACGGAAAAACACTTAGTTTTAAACTAAAATACATACCTAATATATAATAGATATGACATTACAACCTCATACACTTATTGTAGTGATTAAAAATAATTTTTCTAAAGGTTTTAAACTCAGAATCTGAATATATTGTATGATTTCGGTATTATGGTAATATACGAAATAATGTTGATTTTATGTTTAAAATATTTATTGGTTACTATATATAGTCCACAAAATATATTAATGATAGGCACATACTTATTTTATTATTTATACATTTTAGTTAAGCTTTAAAAAATGTTAAATAATTATCTATGTTTTTAATTAAAACTTGAAAAAGATTGTATCCAGTTGAAGCTTAAAGTTCAAACTACAAATCAGAAATATCGAAAACCGTTGATCAATATAAACCTCTCAAAAAATATATAATGTAACTATTAGGGTGTATATAGTGGGATATGCGGGATTTTTCAATGAGGGGGCTTGAAAATTATTAATTAGAATACTCACAGTTTTTACAACTCAAAAGATTAATTTTGAAAAATTGAATACCTAGATTTTTTAATTCTTACTGATTTATTTATTATAATAGCAGTTCATAAATATTAAAAATACATAGGCTCGATTTCTTTTTTTATAAGCATTTTAAGTTTAAATTTTGAGAAAATTCAACAAAAATATAAAAATTTGCAAATTATTTTGTATTTAAATAATTTAAATTTTTATACCTAAGGATTGAAAAATAAAACAATATTTCTCATAAGTAATTCATACTGTAGGTACCAAACCGAAAAATCTAAAAAATATATAACCACAAAGTTTTATTTAATAAATATTTTAAGTTTAAACTTGGACAAAATTAGATACTTATTTAAACGAAGAATAACAATTTAAGTTAGGTATCTTATTATTTGAAAATATTATTTGTGGGAACCTATTTGAATACTTTTAAAGCATATTATTATATTTTATACACACAGTTATATACAGTTTTATACACTAAGTTGTTTAAATGATAAATCAAAAATAAAGATAATACAAGGAATTACTGTAAACATTTGAAAATTTCACCAAATGTTTAGATAATTATTTTATATGCACTAAAAAAATTAAAAAATATTTTGACAATTTTTGAACTAATAGTAAGCTTAAGAAATTTTTGGTTTTTTTAGATTTTTTTTCTTTAAATATCGATAAAAAAAAATTTCATTGGGTAAAATTTTTTGAAAATTTAATATAAGATTCCTCATAAGTTATTAAAATATTAGATCAATAATAATAAAAATATATAGGCACAATTTTTTTTATAAGCATTTAAACTTTAAATTTTGACCGAAATTCAACATCCAACATTTGTAAATTGTTTAGTAGTTAAAAATTTATAAATTGTTCATTTTTTATAGCTAAGGATTGCAAATTTAATATAAGATTTTTCGTAAGGAGTTAATAGTATATCAAAAAAATTAAAAAAAAAGGTCGGTAAGTAGGTACCACTCTGCTGTACAATATGTGTCGAGTGGACAATTTTCATGGATTTGTTCAATTTGAATTTAATGATATAAATCATTGTATACGAAAAACGAATCTGAGAGAAGGTCTGTCAGCCTACAGAACTAAGTGTATACTATGATATTACTGCTATTAAAATAATTCATATTACTATTAATAATACAGTAGGTTGAATTAATTTTTGCAGAAAACATTGCATTATAAAATTTAATTGAGTGTATAAAATATAATAGTATACTTTAAAAATTTCATGCACTTCCAAAAAATATTTTTAAATTACAACGAAATAAATAACATTGTTATTCCTTATTTAAGTATCTAATTTCATCCAAATTTGAACGTAAAATATCTATAAAATATTATTTTATTCATTTTTTAGTTACACTATTAAATACATACGAAAAATGTTCAATTCTTAGTTATAAAAATTGAGAATTTTATGAATTTTTAACCACAAAATAATTTGAAAATATTCGATATTTCGATGTCCAAATTTGAACTTAAAATGTCTATAAAAAATAATTTTTTTAATATATTTTGGTTACACTATAAACTACTTACGAAAAACTTTATTTTAAATTTTCAATTTTTAGTTCTAAAAACTAAACATTTTATACATTTTTAATTGCGAGTACAAAACAATTTGCAAATGTTTGATGATGAATTTCGGTTAAAATTTAAATTTTAAATGCTTATAAAAAAAATTGTGCAAATATATTTTTATTATTTTTGATCTGCCATTTAAACAACTTATGAAGAATCTTGTATTACATTTTCAAGAAATTTGACTCGACGATTTTTTTTTTATCGATAGTTAAAGAAAAAAAATTCGAAAAAACCAAAAATTTCTTAGGCCTACAATTGGCTCAAAATTTGTCAAAATATTTTAAAAAATTTTTAGTGTATAAAAATGATAATCTAAACATTTAATGAAATTTTTAAACGTTTTCAATTATTCCTTTTAAATTACATCAAAATAAGAAAATAGTTCCCGGAGAAAACGTGTGAATGTCCAATGTCTAATTTCAAACGCTCATAAAAAATTAGTTTGACTTTCCGGTAATTTTTTTTTTTTAGAAGATACAAAAACTTATAGAGATCTTTGTGTTTCTTTTTCAAATCTTAGATTTGAATAGAAAAATTTTTATAAATTTCCTAATTAAAATAAACTGCAAATATTCTTGATTTTTACGTATTTTCTCGAAATTTCAACTTTAGATTCTTATAAAATCTATTAGATACTAACGATCAACTTTCTTTTTAATTTTCACTTATAACAAGTTATAAAAAATATTGTATTACATTTTCAAGTTTTTTGACATACTGAAAATTTTTTATCGGCAATAATAAAGAAAAATAAAGAAAACCTGATAATTTATTATGCTTACAAATAGCTCAAAAAATTCAAAATATTTTGAAAATTTTATAATGTATAGAAAATGATTATATAAACATTCGATGAAACATTCATGTATTTACGGTCATTATTTCTTTTGTTACATCAAAAATAAAAATAAATTTTGTCAAAAATTTGCTTTACGAAAAATTCCTGTTTTTCGTGTATGGAGTACAAAAGAAAATATGGAGATGCGTATGTTTTAAAAATAAATGCCGATGCCGCGTTCATATTATTGGTGATATCATAATGAAAAAATTTCAAAAAAAATTGACCATAACCATGTCCCTGATATCACTTAAATAGAAGTTAAGACTGCAATAAATGAGATGAAAATAAATGCAAAATGTACATCTAATTCTACGCATTCAGTTATTGGAACACTTGCTTCTCAGGTACCTACTATAGTATTTCTTTAAATGTTATCATTATTAATATTATTTTTATTATTAAGGTATCTGCTTCAGTTGCTGGACAATTACCAAATGTGCCAACTCTAAAAAGAACCGTTCAGCGAGTTCGTCAATCTCATTTAGAAGCTCCAATTAATTCTCAAAATTTTAATTTTGAAATTCCAGACCGATTCACAAAAACAACCAATGGTGAGCAATTTTTATAATTTGATAACAGATCTGAGACAAATCGAATTCTATTATTCTGTATAAAACGGAACCTGGAATTAATGGTTAACTGTGAAAATTGGTTTCGTGACGGAACATTTTTATGTGCCCCTCAAATATTTCAACAACTTTATACTACGTTCAAGAAACTGGATTACAAAAAAAATATAGGGAAAATTCAGATTTTGCATTATACATACGAATGTAACCAGCTTTGGCGTATGTACCAACAAATAAAGTTGTTAATGCATTTGAGAAACTTTTAGACACAGACTTTTATATTCAAAATGAAGAGATATTGATGCCATTAATAGATTATTTTGAGGAAAATTGGATTGGTCGCTTACACAGAAATAAAAAAAGAAGAGAACCTAATTTTCCAATAAATATATGGAACTGCTATTCTTTAGTGTCTGCTGATTTACCCCGAACAAATAACTCCGTAGAAGGGTGGCATAATTGTTTTCCTGCAATGTTAAACTCCTCATCGCACCCAACAATATGGAAATTCATAAATGCGTTGCAAAAAGAGGAGCAAGTAAATAGAATGAAAATAGAGCAATATGTTGCTGGGATGGAACCGCCATCAAAAAAAATTTATAAAGATCGGAATGCTAAAATCAAAAAAATTTGTTTAGACTATGAAAATAGAACAATTGAAGACTATCAAGAGGCATAGCACATAATTTCCAGCTACAGGTATAATAATTTTTAGGCAACATAAATATTGTATTATAAATTATAATATCAATTAATATTGTTAAATTTTTATATTATATTTTTTTAGGCAACATAAATATTAATTTTAATTTTGACTTGTAATATTTATTACTATACTATATTTTTATAAATAATTTATTTTATTATTATTTTTAACATAAATATTGTAGTATAATATCATCAATATCGCTAAATTTTTTTATTATACTTTTTTTAGGCAACATAAATTAAATTATTATAATTAGAATTCTATACGGTAATTCCATTCTACAAATTGTCCTACTATGAAAAGTCGCTCGCGATCAATTTACATACCATCAATTGACCGCTATGAATTGTCGCGCTATCAATTATCCGCTATCTATTGACGTATATCTGAAAATATTGTACATATGTATGCCATATTGTACACCACTTGTATATTAAACTCTTTACATTAAACTATTCAAATCGTTATTTTAGAATTAAAACTTAATGAATATAGGTGTAAAAACTAAAAAACATGTGTATATAGTGTTTTGCAGTACTGCAATAGAATCCTTTTTTCATTCTAATAACAATTGTTTAATGAAAATTGATTTTGAAACTCAGAATTGTAATGTCATAAATTTCATAACTCACTAAGTCATAACAGTTATAAAATCAAAATATTTTAAAGTTCAGAGTTATGCAATTTTTTCAATGCTTCTGATATGACATGTATTTTAACTTTTAATTTGTTTATGTAGTTTACTGCAACATATATATTATGTTTTGTGTTGCATGGTGTTGTAAAAACATTTTAAAAAATACTTAAGCACTGAGTAGTATTCATTAAATTAAAAAGTATTTAAAATACTACTTATTTTTTTTTTATAATGTATTTATTAATAGCAAAAAAAAATGTTCATAAAAACATATACGAATTTTTTAATCCTGATTAAATTATAGTTAAACAATTTTAAACGTCGTGGTGATTATATATACAAATATCCTAATTTTGAACAAAACTAGCTTCGTAGATACAGAAATATTGTTAAAGTATGTGTTTATACCATAATTTCATTAAAGATGTATGGACACATTATCATTTCTTAATAAAAATATCTTAATTTCTACAAAATCGTGTAATAGTTTCATAATTTAGATAAAATCTTATAAAAATAATATTCATATCCCAGTTATCAACTTGTTTAAACACTTAAAATGCCAATAATAGTATTATACATAACTAGCTTGTAAAGCAAATTATATATAATTTCGCTTTTCAGTATTCGATATTAAATTTTCATTATTGGGTCGCCATTACTATAATTTATCATTACAAATGTCAATGGTTAATATTAGGATGTATCATTCCAACCTTATCTAAGTACACATACATTTCTCATTCACCCAGTTTTCAACACTTTACAGTAATTTCTTAATATTCAAATTTTTAAACTTTTATTTAAACAAGTGTTTTTTTTTGTTTTTTTTTTTTTTAACATGATAAGTTCAATCTCAGTAAACGCAGCTATATACAAGATTACTTTTACATTATATACCTAAATTATATAGATCTTAAATAGCTTTAACATTTAGAATGCTCTAATTTCGAAACCGTTGTACGAAAAAGATGTATTTATTTATTAGATATAAATTGAAAATATTATACAAATATATAATTATCTTAGTAAAAATATTATAATTTCAATGGAAACATACACAAATAGCATTATTTCTCAGTAGAAGTATTATAATTTCATTAAAACATTCATTATTCATCTAGGATTCAATAAAATACATACATTTCACGACTTTATTCAAAATAATATATTCAAATTTCATAATCCTAATGTAGCCATAGCTATCTTTTCAAATATTATATTAAATCATAATGAAAATATCATAATTTTATTAATAATTTTATTTTCGTAACTTAACAATGTGTTTATATTCCCTTCCACCTATAAGATATTCTACCAATAGAATTTAGAATTCAGATAATGTTTTGCATTTATCGTTAAATACATAAGTATATTCGTATTTGAACCATATCCGAACATATCAAATCATATCCATATGATTAAGTGTACAATACTGCAGTCCACTTTATGTATAAACCATACAGTACAGATTATGTATAAAGCAAGGTAGGTACACCTAAACTTCGAATACAATTAACTGTTTAAGGATTTTAGGCTACAAATATTAACCATTATCTCACAAAATCTATCACTTTTTAATTTTTTTTAGAAAACCATTTCAATTAATATTATCACATATCTTACATGCTTATCGCTTATCTTATAAATAATATTAGGAATTTATTATTTCTTCAATATTTAGACTAGATAAATATTATTTTTTTTCTTATGTTATTAATGTATTGATATTGCGTGTATATATTTTGTAAATAATGTTAAAACGTTTGTATATTACCATCACAAACTAGGAAATATCTTATTACTCGTGTGTTTAGTAAATATTAAATAGTTAGTCATAGTTAGTTTTTAAAGTAAATTGTTTAGCTTAGAAGATGATTAATCAGACTTTTCTGTTTAAATTAGTTGATGGTATATTCATGTATATATTCACAATATATTTTTATATTTTTATATAAATGTCATCATATTTATAATTTCACACAAAAGTGCTATGAAGCTTAATACAATTATGTGAAAAAATCTTAATCCTAATAACTAATATAAAAATATCCATAAAAATGCTCAATTTTCGTAGTTTGTAATCCGTTATATGGGTTTTGATGTATTTGACTTTAGTCTAAATAACTTGTACACAAATGTACAAAAAATGGACAACAATTTTCTACAAATATTGTCATCTAATAGAAAAATAACGTAATAAATTTCAGTAAAACATACATATTGGTAAAAAGATATTGGATAAAATATGTAAAATATTTTATTTTTAGTAAGAACGAAAACAAATATCATATCTTAGCGAACATAAACAGTTATAGAAATATAATGATTTTGTGTGGCAGGTACGTACGATAATTACATAAATTTATTTTTGTATATATATAATATTGTCATATAAAACTCGACTTTAATTTTTCAGCGAAACATCAGCTAGATTCAAATTTTATGTAATACAATGATGTATTTTTTCCCTATGATTAGGAGGTATTTAATCTAGCATAGCTAACCCAGATAATCGCTTATTACAATCGCAATAATAAAATATTTGTGATTTGAATATACTCGGATAGCAATCTAGAGACTGTTATATGTTTTTATTGAAAATATGATGTATTTAATGTATGTTTCTGTCAATATGATAAGTAGGTACTATAAAACAGAAAGTGGTGGAATTAAATTATAAACTAAAATTAAACGAATTTTTTTATAATTTTAACAAGATTTTTAAAACTGTATACCTAATCTATATTTTCATTAGGAAAAAAAGATATGTGATCATGTTTTCGTAGAAAATAAGATATTTATTATGAAATATTGTATTATTTAACAAAATAAGACTAACTTAAAGCATTTTTACATGGAGCATTGCTATATCCAAAGTTTTAAAATTATTCTTTGGTATGTGATTACATATCAATCCATCTGAACCTCTTGATTAATGTAACTACTTTTTCGAGTGTATCAGATTTTTTAATGTTTAAATCAGCGTTAATATATTTCGATATTTGACAAAATTGTTTAAGAATAATTGGTTTAATAACAATCATTTTTCACATTAATGCTACAAAAATAGTACACTTTTAAGTTTTGAAGTGTTATTAGATCTCTTCGGTTCAACTACATTATACGTCTGTCTTAATTTTTAAAATCAATCATTAATTTAGTCTCTTCTTCACACACCTTATTAGAGAGAGAAAATAAATCACTTTCCAGAAAAATATATCTTTTATAATGCACAACAGTACCTATCGAGAATGCGTGATAAAATATACCCCATCGATAAATAAATAGGTACTTCACTGGAAGTGTGAAGAAATATTTACATAACGTGACGATGTAATTACATGTAATAGTCACATAAAACAGCTGAACGGGGTTGAAACATGTAAAAACTTACGATCTAGAAAGTCAACTGTGTAATTACTGCAGTTGAAGATTTCGGACCACGTGGAGTAGCTAAATAGTGCATACTTTTTATTTATCAGTGAATTATCTGTGATTGAATTGGTCATATTTTAAAACATCGAAACACTTTTAAGAATTAAATTTTTGAGTGACATATATAGGTAATGAATCGAAACGATCGTGTTTATCAACTATTGAAATAAAGTAAATACATAATATTATGGTGGAGGAAAATTGTATTTCAAGTATCAAAATACGCTTAGTAAGTAAAATGTCTAGATTTTATACTAAGACAAAACAGTTTTAAGAAGTATAATATATAGTATTGGTATAACTTTACATGCAGTTAATATATATATATAGATACTATGTGTATTATATATTATTTATATATTGTTGATGGGTTAACATTAGTATGCTTTAACTGATTAGTCGTTAAGTGTAATATATAATATGTATATATATCACACATTTGTCGTTTAATTCTTCAGTGAAAATAATGTTTGAAAATGTTTAAAAATTGAAAATGTTCACTGGTGAGGGGATAGTACATAGGGACGGTGACTTTTTTATGTCGATGGAAGCGGTGTGTGTGTGTGTGTGTGTGTGTGTGTGTGTGTATGGATGTATATAAAGGTGAATGAATGCAACTATATAATAATATGTAAACTGTATAATATGTTTAATTGTGTATATATATATATATGTAAGTATGTATGTATGTATATATGCTTAAATTTTCATGTGTGTGTGTGAATGTATACCTAAGTGTAACGTATATTTTAGCCAGATGTTTATTCGTACCTATGTGATTATATTATATGCCATTTTTTAATGTTCATTGAAACGATCTCAAGGTGCTTATCATAAGTGGGTAGTAGAGAGATCATGTGATCTATTTATCTAAGTATATATCACTGTATGCATGATACTACCTCCCTTCTCCAAAAGGAGGCATATACCACAAAAGTGCGATATAGCTGATACATCAGAATATTATATACAATTTTTTTATAATGAGAAATAAAATGGGTTTTAATGTATTTGATTGGGAAGTGGTAAAATATAAGTCGGTCACGTGTCGAATCAGGCGGCGGCTGTAGTGAAGACGATCTAGAGATGGGTTTATGTGTGTTACAGGTTGCCTATATTGAGCTATATTTGCTAGTTTGGGAGGTGCGTGTACTGCGTATTGCTTTTCCGGAGGTGCTATGCTTTAACATGTAAAATTTAAAGAGTAGCTGCTCTAAAATTTTAATCTACTGTTGGTCTATAACCAAATCTGATATTTTAAATAATAAGTACTATAATATCTACCGCTGTATATTGACGAATGGCTTTTTCATAGTTTTCCATTTTACAATAAACTAACGCCTCGTCTTGTAAAAGTATTCGTAGACTGTCGTCCGCGTTGTCTAAATTTCCTTTCTTTTTTTTGTGTCTTGACTTATTTTTTTTCTTACTGGTCATCCTATAAAAAATACATTCAACTTAATATATAAACCAATAACATACATATATATGAGGACACAATACATTTTATATATTAGACCAGGGAACATAAATCATAATAACACGTAAATCAAAATGCACAGGCGATGACTGATATGTTTAGACACTCAAATATGTTTTTATATGTTACACTTTTTTTACACACTCAAAAGTAACTTACGAACGAAAACATAATATTATAATAATGTATTCAAATATCCAATCCACAATTGCACAATTGGTTATCAACTTACACCGGTGATGATCGACAGCTAGACACTCGAATACACAGCTATTGTCTTTGCACTATCTTTTTTCATACGCAAAAAAGCACCTGACGAGCAGGATTAGGCAAGTTACTCAATTTATTATAATTGGTTATAAGTTAAGTACTCTAAAACTATGTAACTAGTTACAAGATACTAAATACTTTGATATAATGTAACTGAGTACAAGTTATAGTTATGTAACGAAGTTACATTGATAAATAAAATATGTTTGTATTTATTCATTTATTGTAATTAACACATTTTTATAACAATACTGTAATAGTTATTAATTAATATTAACTTGTGTAAAATATTATTTACAAATTACAATTATAATAAAATAATTTAATGTATTAAGCATACGGTATACCTATATAATAAATCACAACAAAAATAATAATAGATACACATGATTCTACTATAATAGTTTTTAAAACATTTATCAATTGTCTAATGAAACAGTCATAAATAAAAACAGTAGTCAGTCTTATAAAATAGGTACATGCAACATAGGTAGTAATTAAAATATTAATAAAGTCAATGGTATTTATATATTGTGCTAATACAATTTAAAATTAATTGAAAAAATTGAATTGTAATAACGTAATTATTTTCTACTGGAATGAATATGATTTATTTCTTTTAAGAAAAACTAATTTTTCAAAATTGTAACCAGATAAATTTCTTCTAGTAAGACAATGAACGAGCCTGGCAAATGAAAATAACCTTTCCACTGGAGCAAAACAGAGATTTGTATTAAATTTTACATATAATTTTTTTATTGCGATATAATTATTTAAAATTGATAATGATTTATTTTTATCATTAAAAAAATGTATAACTTTCAAATTTTCTTTTTAATTATCTTTTGTTTATTCTTAAGATGAAAATACAAAAAAAATATCTTCATCTGCTTCAGCTGAAGTATCTATAGCAATGGTTTTCATAACAAACTTTTCAACAGTATTTATACACAAATTTTGATTTCTTTTCTTATCCACATCATTGTTCTCAGGTATCCATCTAAGTTTAAATACTGGCTGAAAATATGACGCCAATATAGCTTCATGTACTTCAGATGATAAGTCGAAAAACAATTTAAAACGTTTTTTCAGTGATTTCAGTAAAGGATCAATCAGATTTGCTGTGGATGAAAATTATGTTCCTTAAGTAATTATATCTAGAGTTTGAGTCAACAGTATAATCACCTAGTTATAACTTTTATATTAATATTATTAAAAATGTATAACTTAAATTCTCAACGTTTTTGAGTTACAAATTAAATATGCCGTGTATTACAAAAATTTCATACAATATGTGAATTAGGGTTTATATCATGTACAATAAGGAGAAAGGTTGCTAATATAATGTTTATTTATGACTTGTTAAATGGTTATATTTATTCTCCAAAATTTCTTTGTATGATGGGGTTTAATATAATGAGTCACTGTTTGAGAAATGTATTCTTATTTATATACTGTTTTATAGATATAATTATCGCTCTGATAGTTTCTTCCCAAGATCATTAAATTTAGCAAATCAAATTATGAATTACATGAACTTTTTCTTTATATCGCGTATTATTTTTAATCCTAATGTATATTTAGCTATAAGTTTAATTACAACTTAATTTTTATATTTATATTTTTATTATTATTATTGTTTTATTATGCTGTGATTATTTTAATTGTAATTTAATTATAATTTATTTAAATTATATTTTATTAATTCTATTTATATTCATCATTTAATTTGTATGATAATATGTTATTTACCGTTATTTATTACTAAATCTTATGTCATTCATACCATCTGTATTTTTCAAAAGGGTTATCCCGTTTATTATGTAGAAATAAATAAACAAATAAATGGTATTCGGATCCTCAATGAAAATAAAGCGGGAATTAAATTATCAAAATAAACATTTTGTTTCTCCTTGTAAATGGTCTAATGCAATAGCAATAGGCTTCATTAACTGAACATACTTTGAAAAATAATCAATATTCACTTCTTGAAAAAAAAAACTTCAAATTTAATTCTTTGGTTAATATAATTAATTTGTCTCTATATTTTAATAACTGAGATATTGAATCAAATAAAGAATTTCATCTAGTTATAATAGGGAATAATAATGAACAATATTACTAATTATTTTTAATGACTTAGGTTTTCTAAATATATTTCATAAAGATGAACATTTGGCAACCATTGGGTGGTGATATTTATTTGCAGTTGAGGTTTTTAGAATATTATTGAAATCGGTTGTTGCAAGTAAACTTAATGTATGAGAGGCACAACATAAGTGATAGGGAAGTAAAAAAGTATTTTTGAATCATGTTCAATTTGAACAAGTGTTAACTTTTGAGTATCATCTTCTTCTTCATCTAATTTGAAAAAAAAAATACGTAAAATATAAATTATTTATACTACAGAATCATGCTTACTTTCTTCATCTGATTTCTCAAAAACAATTTTTAATTTTAAGCCAAATTCCTTAAAGGCTTTGGACAAAATTTGACCCATTATCAATAATTGTAGATATAATTTGATCACATATTAGATAAAATTCACTGAATGTATGTCATTAATTCTGCAATTTTGCCAAATGAATGACTTCCCACAAATCTTCGACATCCATGACGTTCTAATTTGTTTGGTTCTACCTAAAATAAATATGTTAACAAGACTATACATTTAAATTGCAATAGGTTAATCAACTAAAATTAAAATATTTGTTATACGTACCCAAAGATCAGTGTTCCACAAAAAAACTCCTATGGTTGGTCGACCAAATATCAACTGTTGTGCAAACATAAATTTGTTTATTTTTCTGAAAAAATAATTTCATAGCATTCACAGTTGATTCATATTCTCCACTACTTCGGTTTATTTATTCAGTTCGTAATTTCGATTATTTTTAGCGAAATATATTTTTTTTCCCCGAATGTGGCTTATCGTCGACGACAATGTATAGCTGTTTACATATATAGATGACATAAATGCTAAAATCCATTATTATTAATAGATAATTTTGTGTTATCGTGTTTGAAACGTCTACAGTGTACTGGCTAGCGAGTCGTGTTATGGTTGGCTGCAAGTAGTGGGGTACGATAATGTTAAACGGCCGTTTTCTCTTGAAGGCGTGAACTGTGAACGCCGAACATGTGTCGTGCATTAACCATTTTAAATTATGAATTGTAGTTACTGATGTGTAATTTAAAATTTGTAAATTTGAAAATTGTAACCTAAAGTGGCTTTGTCCGTTACGTTAATTGGTACAACAGTTTAATAATTATTCATTACCACAACAAAAAAACACCTTAATCCATCACAAAGGTCGTCCGAATGTTGGAACACAACAGTTGTGATATACATACTTATATCTTATATCTATTGTATGATATTGTAGTTCTTGTTTTTATAAAAATTGTTATTACGATTCATGGTTGCTATTCAGTCTTCACTATCCAAGATTATTTATAACAGAAATATTTAATAATTTATTACAATTATATACATAATATTTGTCGTTTACAAGCATTCAATCCGTTCAATTATTAAAATATCATTATGTAGGTATATTAAAATTATATCTAATATTCAATATGTCCCGGGAGAAGTGAATAACTGGCGTCATAATGAAAGTATAATAAAAATTAGGTATGAAAATATGAAATAAACTATAACTATAACTAAACTATACATTTTGTAAAACTCATATTCTTTAAGCCATTTACACATTGAAAGATTGGCATCTTATCTTTAGATAAAGTATTATGATTGTTGCATAGAAGTATATTTTCAGAATCTTCAATTATTTTAATATTTTCTGTCTTTGGAGATTTATTATTTAAGCCATTATCAATCGTTTTAATTAGTGATGGGAACAATCGAGTGATTTCGATAATCGAGAAGTTATAACAATCGAGAAATTCACTCGAAAAAACCTCTCGGTTAATTAAGTATTTTATTAATTTAGTATTATTACACTCAATAGTCAATACACTCAGTTACTCTGTACTCGAAAAAATCACTCGGTTAGTACAAACACTAAATAGTAGGTAGGTACTAGGTAGTGTGTGATTTCGCCCGCTCACTTATCTCATTAATAAAGCAAATCAAACTTACCAAACATTGTATACTACTTATTTATTTTTATTTTTTATTGTTATATAAGTATAGTCATATTTCCTAGATATATTTAAAGTTTATTATTAGCAATAACTCATTAACTTTAACATGATTACTTTATGAATTATTATGATACAACTTAATATTTTATATAATAATGAAATCTAGAAAAAAAAATTAAAATATGTTTACATTTGAATTTAAAAAAATTATAATATCCAAATTTTTCGGTGAAAGTCTATTTTGGCGGTCATTTGTGATTTGTCTAGTTTTAGAAAAGACACGTTCTGACGGTACCGAAGTTGCTGGAATAGATAAATATTTTGATTTTAACTTGTACATTTCTGGAAACGTTTGTTTATATTGTTTCCAATATTCCAATGGAGTTTTGTTCTTTCCAAGGCGGAATGCCTAAGTACTGGCGTAACATCAGTGTGATCATCACACTTGGAGTGATTGTAGTTTTTACTTTTAATACTTTTGATTCAAATTGTTGCCATAGTGAATTCGATTGTTCTTGTTCATGTGCATTAATATCAGCACTTGCAGTTGTAGTATTTAAATTATCTGGTTCGGATGTTATGGCACATAGTTCATCACATATCCACAGGGTCGGGGGCAGTTGTCCGAAAATTGATAAGGATCCGGGCCGAAAGACGGCGGCATTCAATTTGTTGCCAACATTAAATTTTCAAAAATTATACTATAAAATTAATTTTTTATTTGTGTAGTGACACTGTTCAATTAAATAATTATTATTATATTATATATAATTGATACTTATTATATTTTTTTAAATCTATCACTGAGTATTTCTTCTACTTTCATAAAAAAGGTAATTAATTATTAAAATCCATTTTTGTTATA
>JACXSJ010002742.1:16331-37825 GCA_014851325.1 Pentalonia nigronervosa
TAAAAACTTAATAATCAATAGATCGAAATACTGAAATCGTAAACTACAAAATACGTAGGAATTATATAATTTTTATCAATAGGAATATAATAATAATAACAATTTATATTACAACATTTCAATTACAATTGTTGGTAATACTTTTTCGATTTTCGATTTTCGAGTCCTTATCATTTTTCGGACAACTGCCAGTCACCGATATCCACTGTGCTCGACTTGTGGGAGGACGCAGAGGGACGGAGTCCCCTAACTAATTTTTCAGAAATTTTAGCGTACCCCTACTTTTATTTTTAAGGCTTAGTAACGTTTAATAAGTGATGGGGACGCTCTTTTTTTATAGTTAACAGAGTCCCCCTACTTTAATTTTGCCAAGTCGAGCATTGCATATTTATCTTTGAACATTGCTCGCATTTTCAGTCAGACCAAAAGCAATTTTTTTAAATCTAGGATCAATAAATGTAGATTTGGTAATTATTTTATTGCCTTCCAAAGACCCCAAACGTCTGGAAACTGCATTTAATAGTGTTGTTTTTAATATTTGACATGTGATAGTCTTTGGCGTTCTCTTTCCAATAGTATACTGCAGGCCTCGTACAAGTGGTATTACCATAGATAAAGTTGGATAAGTTTGTCCAGATAGTTCAGTGGTCATGCTCTCAAATGGTTTCAATAGTGGTATACAATCTTCAATTAATTCCCATTCTATAGCAGTTAAGCCGTTTGGAGCACGTGGAAGTGATGTTAATGCAGCAGATAAAGGTGCTTTAATCTCAAGGAGTCTTTCCATCATAATTAAACTCGAATTCCATCTTGTAGGTACGTCTTGTGTTTGACTTTTAGTTGTGGTAAGCCCATTTGGATTTGATAATTTTTTAATTTTTCATTAGCAAAAGTACTATGTTTAAAGTGACCTACTATTTTACATGATTTTAATACTTGACACAGCTCTGTATTGTTTGTGATCGCTTCATTAACACTTAAATTTAATGTGTGTGCTACGCAAGGATGGTGGTATTTTTGAAGATGTATGTTGATTACGTTTTTAATATTTGCGCCGTTATCAGACATTATAGTTACAATTTTATTATTTATTTCCCACTCATTAAATATCTCCGAAAGCACAGCAGCAATATTCTCCCCGATATGCGCTCCATATACTTCTCTAGTGGCCAAAACTGGCGAGTATAATTTGTCGTCGAATATAAAATGACATGTTACAGTAATATAACCTTTATTAGAATCTGAAGTCCACATATCGCTTGTAATTGACACATAATCAATGGTTACAAGCATACATTTTAATTTAGAGACTATTGTATTATACTCGTCCGGTAATAATTTTGTTGTAAGCAATTTCCTACTCGGGGGAGAATATAAAAGTTGCAACACTTTGGAGTATTCTAAAAAACCGATATTTTCTACTATATATAGAGGTTGGTAGTCAGCAATAATCATTTTTATTAAAGTCTTGTCAATAGATTTATTTTCTGTGTCACTAAGTTGGTTTTTTTTCGTTGAACCAAATAATTTAAGTTGTCGTTGACGCTTAGCAGGGGGAATACAATTTTGTTCTGAAGTTAGAGATGATGTTGGAAAAGTAATTGATACAGATGTACTTGCTAAAGTTTGGACATTTTGCACTTCGGAGTCGGGATCATCTTCATTAGTAAGTATAACATTTAGTGCAGTTGGGTGTTTTCGTTTTAGATGGTCTTTGAAAGGTATAACAAATTAAAATTAAAACTAGATCGTTGATAGTTATATTATAAATTATAATATTATATATTTGCTCTAAGCTTTGAAAAATAGTGTTATATAAGTTAAGCAATTATATTGTTATTAATTATTATTCATTATTTTGAAATTTAATTTTCATTATTTTGCAAAATAATATTTAATTTTTATCTATAGAAAAACATCGAAAAATATTTTGCCTTAGATATAAAATTCAAAATTCAAAAAAGTAAAAACTCAAATATTTAACGATAAAAAAATTGAAAATATAATGATTATTTTTAAAAAATGATGTTTTATAAAGACTTAAAATTATCTAAGATAATATTTTCGAAATATTTTAACTTTGAAAAAATAAGTTCATGCTATAAATTGATCACCTTGTATGTATTTGCTTAGATAAATATTCTGTGTTTTAAAATAAATTGTAAGAACTTACTATTAAAATGAATATTTAATAATGTGCTTATTTTATAAAATAAAAATTACTATTTTTTTTAAAACACCATTATTCAATTTTTCATTATTTATAGGTCTTATTTCTTTTTGATTTAATATAGGTGCTAAAAATAAAACTGGTAGCTCTTGTAACAATATACAATACGTATTAGCTTATAGCTAATAGTTAAAGTTTATAACTATTTTTCAAAACCCAGAAGACTAATTTAAGTTTACCTTTTAAATTAGTTGTATTCCCATAATAATTGAAACTTTTTTTACATATCTGGCAAATAAGAGTTTTATTTGTATCTGTATTTTTTTTAAAATGTTCCTACACTACAGATCGCCGCCTATTACCTGGTCGCATTTTTAAAAAATACTAGTAGGCAAGAAAATGTTTATACATACGAAAGTGTAAAAACCTGCAGTGAAAATATGGAGAATATAGACTTTAGAATAATAATATTTAAAATTATAAATCCATGAAATCATATTTAAACAATTTATTTTATTACTTACCTACTAAAATATATGCGTTATTAGTTATGCAATGCAATAAAAATATTAGTATACCTATATTGTATGTAATCACTAATTATACTCTTTCAATTTAAAGTTGAAAAAATCAAAATTATATTATAATGCAACAAAAACTGGCATGTGCATATCAGACCACATCAGGGAAAGAAATAAGAAACTAAAATAATTTTAAAATCTACTTATTATTATTCTGGTTTTCTTATTGTGTATGTATTATTATTATTTGTATGTTTAAATATGTGTACCAATAAAATATTAAATGTAAAAATTAAATAATAATATCGAAATAGATGTGAATAATAAATATTAAATACTAAAAATTAAAATATAGTATAGTATAGTTCTTATTTTAGATAATCCTGCAATATTACGATTAAAACCCGATCAAAAATATTAAATAATAGTGTTTTATTTTGAGAGAATCAAATACCAAAATGAATAAAACTGAAAATTCAAATAGATTGTATAATATATCTACTTAATGAAATGTTTATATTATTGTCAATATTTCAAGAGATCGAGAGAATTACTCGACGAGTTATTATTCATTCGATTGTTTTTAGTTGATACCGAGATCGAAAGAATCACTCGATTATTTTTATAGTAATCGATATAATCCAGTAATTTAAACAATCGAGTATTTCGAATATTTTCTCTTGGTTGTTCCCATCACTAGTTTTAATATTTTCAACAAAACTGAATCGACAATTATTTGATTAGTTGTATTTGTACTATTATCAATACTTTTAGATACCATTTACACCTTTTACAATACCATTACACATTGTAGGCAACACATTTTTGTAGTGTTTTATTAAAAAAACATCAAACGTATAAAAAAAATTGGAAAATTAATTACTTTATATTTACGAAAAATAATAAATAATGTGCGTATTTTTTTATATTTTATATTTTTGTATATCGTTTATGGTATACGGTGTATCTAATTATTTTGATTCATTATGATTTAGAGTCGTTATAAATATAGTAAACAACTGTATAGAAAACAGTTTTTGATAATATAATTAATACTCTATTTAATACGTTGGTATAGTTACTATACCAACGTATCAAATTATTGAGTATTAAGTTATTAATTTACAGTTGTTATTATTGAGTGTTTCAAGAAGTTCAATATTATCGTGACTATTATTATAAACATCGATAAACGATGAACGCTATCGTAATTTTCAAATACATCATAAAAATAGATCAAATATCTATATTTCATATTTCTATAATAAGCGAAAAACTAGTAAAATATTTTTGGCTATCCAGTTATTTCCCTTCCGCGGGCCGGACGTGGCTCGCAAGCCGCCTATTGTCAACCGCTGGTATAGTACGTCCAAAGATTGCGGCGCCACGTTAAAAGTACGTATAGCGAACTATGGGTCATATATAAGGTGACCATACGTCCCCTTTTTTGTACCTCTGTCTCGTTGTCCCCGGGGAATCTTCGGTATGCTAAAATGTCCCGTTATCAAAAAGTAGACATAAAAAAATAATGAAAATAAATTTTCGTTGACGAAATATCGTTTTTATTATATCTTATTTCTTATGTGTGCGTGTACGTATGGTTGTTTGACGATATTGACCGTGAATGGCATCTATATAGATAACGAGACAATAATAAAATATAAAAATAACTATTGTTGTGATGTATTGACATATATTAATTTAATATATTATATAATGGCTATGATATCAGCACTAAAACAAAATTACCAAAATATTTCCTATGGGTTATTGTTATTGTTACAGTATTAATAGTAATAGTATTACAATAACCATCAACTGTTAAATAAAAACAATTAAATACTTTTTCAGTAAAAGTACTACATACATTTGCTAATAATATTATTAAATTAAAAATATTTGTTTATAAGAAAAAAATAAGATTTTCTTTTGTCCCGTTTTGATTAAAAAAATTTATGGTCACTTTAGTCATATATCGAGAAACAGTGGTTATTATTATTATTCTTATCGGGGATCGACGTCGTTGTAATTTCGGGGAAAAATAAATATCCACACTTTATTCCTAATTCAACAATCCTATGCTGTTATTATGAACTCAGAACTGTAACAACAATAATAATAATAATCTAAAACTCGATTATTAATATTATTATATTATTTCGCTATATGTGTTTAAAACATCATGTCGCGTGTGGTGTGTCCGTACTGCGTGTATTTTACAAATCTGCAAGAAAGTACCTAGGTAAGTACTAAAAAAATATTTTTAATTGTACCAAGGATAGTAAGATAGTTAAATTAAATAGTTTTCTTATATAACTATAATTTTGTGTAGGTATTTAAGATATAATAAGTGATGAAAGAAAAAGGTTGAGTGGATCTGATTATAGAAAATTATCTAAAGAAAAAAATGAAAAAGTCGGGAAGTTATTAAAAGACCTAAGAAAATAAATTCTTTTTTTATGTCTAAAAGTATTGATAATAGTACAAATACAACTAATTATAATAATTTTCGATTCAGATTCTATTTTTGTTGAAAATATTAAAATAATTGAAGATTCTGAAAATATACTTCTATGCAACAATCATAATACAAATACTTTATCTAAAGATAAGATGCCAATCCTTCAATGTGTAAATGGCTTAAAGAATATGGGTTTTACAAAATATGAAACATACATATTATTATACGTATTTTTGTGTGTACACCTGCAGCAAACTGTTTAACAGAACGTTCATTTTCATGCCTAAAACGAATAAAAACGTACTTGCGTTACAAATAAAACAAGAAAGATTAAACAGTATGACAATTCTAAAAATTGAGTCAAATCTTCGTATTTCATTATCATATGAAGATATTATAAAATCATTTATAAATCAAAAAGCAAGACGTCAATTTTTAAAGTTAAAATATTTAAGTCGAGTTTATATGTAGTATAGATTAGTTACGATATTAAAGTTAAACATCTGTTTTGCATGCCTTTTAATTTGTATTATAAAAATAAAGTTTTTTATTATAAAAAATATTGTAAATTGTAGTGTTTTGTTTAATGTTTCTAACAATGGTTATAGTTTTGTTCTATTATTGATGATTTATAAATTTATAATTAATTAAAAAAATATCATTGTAGGTTTTTATTAAAATTCAGTGGATAATCATTGGCATTTTTTCAAAGTAGGCTTAATAACTAAAGGCGAAAAAATAGTCTAAAAATTCAAATGGATATCCAGTGGACATTGTCTATATATTTAATATTTAGAGTAGGTATTTTGGAGGGGGTATTGTAACTTGTTCACCTATTATAGAGGTGGCAAATTGTTGGTGGCTATAACCGTAAAAAAGATAAATCTACCTCTACAAATGCATGATAAATGTGTTGTATCATTGATTTTATAATTTATTATAGGTGCTATACAAAATTAATAGTATTATATATATATATATATATATATATCTCGTGGCTAGTGAGTCGTAATTTCTTAAAAATATTAATCATTTATGGATACAATGTAGGTGTATCGTGGATAACTATGTTTATTGTTTAAAAATAAATGCATGAGTTTCTACCTGTCAAAAGACATACATACCAACTTTATATATAAATATACTATGATAGTTAATTAATTTATAAAAACTATAGAAAACTCCCATAAGTATACTTTATAAAAGCTTTCCAAAACTTTATTTCATTATCCGTCAAATGACATAGGTATACAAGCTATGTATACTATGAAAGTTAATTAATTTTCAAAAACTATAGAAAACTCCCATGAAACCACTTAATAAAGCTTTCTAAAACTTTATTTCATTATGAGATTTAAAGTTTTGATTTATTATTTTTAATGTAAGTTAGTTATCATCAAATATCCGTAACTCAGACCCCCCCCCCATACACACACGCACACACACAAATAAAAATCAATTTGACTATGATAAAAACTTAAAATAAATTGAGGAATTTGAATTCATATACATGTGTACATTCTACATAATAGTGATATAGTTATATAGTTTATACTTTATAATGTTTATTATAGTGCTAAGTGCATGTTTATATCGCATAAAAATATAATGCTGAATGTTCATATTATTTAAATTAATGTATATATGGTATATACTATCTATATAGACCTATCATAAACATAAATCCCGGCAAATATTTTATCAGTGGTGAATGTAACAATGTATTATATTAACTTTTAAAATAAATAATATACCCATATATAATATAATATTTGATGTTTCAATTCAAAAAAAAAATCATATGTATGGTATGTCACATTAAAATTTAAAATGGTCTATAATTTCCAAATTATAGATAGAGGCGTATTTAGACACAAGCCATATAGGCACGGGACAAAAGTGGTGACAATTTAGAGGTGGTACATTGCAAAAGTTTTTTTTGATTCGATGAAATTAAATTTTATTATTTTAAGTATAAAATGTTAATTAAATCATTAATAACGCATTTATTTTTATGAAAGATAGTATAGTAAATTGTACATTCAAATATATTTTATATATAATTTTAGGAGGGATGGAGTAGAAGAGATGATGAATTGGAAAGTGCTTATACAGCCAGAGAAAACCTAAATACTACATGGGAGTGTATGTCATGCATGCTTCTTGCCGGTATAAGTTAGATAGGTAGGTAGGTAGGCAATGAAAATGAAGAGTTTACGTCAATCTCGCACGCACGAAATCAAACCTTTTATTATTTTAAACTTAATCTTTTAATCTACACCCCCAAACCCGGATTTTATACAATATTCTTTTATTCTTTTCAACTAATGAAAAAGCCACAGTGGTTATTATAGTGTTATTAATTATTACCCATCATCCTTGAATGTATGTAATGAGTTTTGCGTGCTTTCGTTTGTTTTGTTTTTACTTGCAATGAAGTTGAAAACTTTTACGTGCAATGAAGTACATGGGTACGAACTGCTATACGTACACAAATAATAATCATACGTATACTTATATATATATATATCAATTATTATATTATGAAGTTTAATGCTTATTGTAACGGACAGTACCTCTCCACATTATTCAAATATATTATCTATGTATTATTATTACATTATTACATTCCTAAATGAGCAGAACAAATTACAGTGGATTAATGAAACCATTATAAAGATAAGTACGAAATTATTTGTTCTATTTGCTATTTGGTACCTACTCTTAAAAAACTGTAATTATAAATGATTTATCGAGAGAGTTTACTAAACGTTAATAAAACTAAAGGCTTTCAACTGAATAAATTATCAAGGAATATACTTAATGTGTATTTGTCTTATCTGGAAACTCCTTCCTGAAACTCATAATAATAATAATAACTCCACGTACCTTATATATTAATACCTAACCAACACGCCACCCGTTATTTTCACCGTAAACATGTAAAATTGGTTTTTAGAGTGAAAGAACATTACTAAATGATACAGATTACGGTCACATTATATGGATCACCGATCATTAAATATTTAAAATTGATTTAACACGAACTTAATAGAAAACACTGGAGAACTCACTCATTCCTTCTGTTGCTGTACATAGTAATAAGGTTTCGAGTGTTCCTTGCCATTGATTAGACTATGTTAATGAAAATGTTAAATTTGATTTCTATGATAAAACATCGCAGTTTACGAAAAACAATTACGAGTAAAGGAGAAGGGGAGTATATATCGTCATTTATTTCTATTTTTTAAGGAAAGTAAGTTCATGTTATACTTTAATTTTATTATTAGTATTTTTAAATTTAGAATGTTGAACTAATGTTTACCAAACATTTAATATAATTCAAATACAGAAGAATAGTTTGAGTAGTATAGGGTTTATAAATAGCCTAAAATTAGTTTAAAAATTTTAAAAATATAATTGTGTATAGAAAATAATGATTTAGGTATTGCTGAAAAATCTCCGCATAGTTTAATTAAGATTAATATTTGTTTTAAGTACAACAAAATCATTAAAGTTGTTCGAGAAAAAATCGTTATTTTTCGTTAAAATAAGTATCTAATCTAATTAAAATTTGTACTTCAAATCCTTAAAAAAATGCATTGTGGCAATATATTTTTGATATTTTTAAATTTATATTAAAGCAACTTAGAAAGGAATCTTATATTAAATTTAAAATCATTAATAAGTATTACCTAAAATTAAAAATATTTTAATTTTTACTACAATAATATAATTTTCAAATTTCTCAATTTACAAATAAACTAACAAAAACAGTGGAGTAACAGGACAATTTACGCATCATCAGATTTTTATAAACTTTATTATTATTTATTTTATTTTGCAATTCAGAATGTAACAACCGCAAACCGTAATAAAGACTTGAAGTTTTCACTAAATATTTATATTAGAAATTAGAATAACATTTGTTTGATATAATACAATTTTAGAAATATTTTTGCGTTTTTGAGATATTTGTAAACATTTGAAATTATTAACTACAAAGTTTCTCAAACGTTACCCTTATAGCAGTTAAAAAATATAAATAATACATTAATAATTTTTTTTTACGAATGTTTTAAGTTTAATAATGCTACAACATATTTTATCAAATTCACGAACATTTGTAAATTAATTTAAACTTATAAAATATTATAGGTAAAATTTTTAATTCTAATATCGAAAAAAAACTTGCACAAATAAAGTTATGATCCGTATTTATATAAAAATTTGGTTTTACGTAATTTTAAAGCTGTCCATCATTATTAATCACTTTACCTATATGTGTGTAGGTACTTAAGGATTCATTTTTCGCCATAATGGTGATGGATGCAGGTCATGATTCGACTTGGGTATCTACATAATATATATTATTTATTAATATTACATCTATACTTAAATATAGTGTTTTTAAAATGTATCAATACTGATTTCTTAATCCTACTATTTTAATTTTTCTTATGTTTCGTAAAAAGTATAATTGTATTATCCTTGTATTATTCTTGTATTATTCTTTGTATTATACTTTTCATTTCTCAATTTAAGTAAAAGTGAGCAGTGGTATATATATATATATATGGAGGGGAGCTAGTGGGCCGCAGTCCCTTCCACCGAAATTACAGACAACTTATATTTTATAACTAAGTGGAAACTACCACTACTAAACTAAGCACTCTAGATACTAGATCACGTTTTGCTAGTTGCTATCTATTGTAGATAGATTGTACCCATTTTAGTAACCCGAAAATTATTTCTATGTACGCAAAATATTCGAAAAATAATTCTGAGCGATGAAGATGTGTCATTCTCAATGTCTAAGAATAATAATAAATATACTAAAGGTATTATTATAATTATTATAAATGAATATAATTGTTAGTAACTTATATAAGTCATTACCGTGGTATACGTCCAACCATGTACACTTATCGTAGAATGATTGGAATAGGACCGTAAGTATAAAAAGCTTAAAATTAGTTCAAATATTTTGAACATTTAATTGTGTATAGAAAATTAGAAAATGATAATTTAAGTCATAAGAGGATACATGTTTTTACGAGAAATAATAAAAATTGTTTGACGATAAATTGTTATTAAACGTACGAAATTCGTACGTTTTTTTTTTAACATCTGAATTTAAAACGCTCATCAAAATATGTCTGGTTTTTCGCTAAATTATTTTTCCTATTAATCATAAAACTTACGAGGAATCTTACATAACATTTTTAAGCTTTAAGTGTTTAAATTAAAAATTTTATTAAATTTTGAACTACAATATTTTTTATACATCTTCGTGATTTTGACGATTTTATAAGAATTTGAACTATTAAGTAGGTATCTACAAACTTTTTTACAAACAACCAAATGTTTTCCATGTTATGTAGATAAATAAAAAAAATTCAAATGGGGCTATAAATAATACAAACAACTTCCAAAATATTTTGAACATTTTATCATATCTAGAAAATGCTAAATGCTATTATAATTATTTAGTAAGCATTTTAAGTATTTATGGTTATTAATGTTTGATTTAAAACAAAAATACAAAACCGATTTTGTTAAAATTTGTTGTTTCATAAATATTCCGTTTCCCTGTAATTTTTGTTTTGTTTTATTTTGAAAAGTACTAGAAATTCTTTACTTTTACTTTTCAAAAAATTAATTAGATTCAACATTCAACCAGAAACTGCCCACAAAGTTAAATTTTTATTTCTACAAAAGGTAGTATGGAAGATAAAAAAAAATTAACACATATCATTACAAGACCATTACATTTATTGCTCATTTATCAAAATCTAAAACAACGTTGAACACAATTATTATAAACTGTATGTGAACATAACACTAACTTATTGTACTTGTGTTAAGTGCATTGTATATTTAATATTTTATAGATACCAACGGGGTGATTCAGGTTTTAAATTTAAGAGTTTGTAGTTCAAATTATAAAACTTGCCAAGACTTATTAAATTTTAAATTTTATGTAATGTCCTCCCCCCAGAAGCTAAACTCTAAGGTCTGCATTATATATTTATATATAATATAGATTATAATCAGTGGAGTGGATAAGAATAACTAAAGTAATAATTAAAGTGTTCTTTTATATAGTTAAATGTATATGGCATACCATCATATATTTATAATTTATATACTTAAGTTTAAAGACAAAAACTAAGACAGATCTTGAAGTTAATAGTAGTAGGCGTCGAAAAGATGCAATATTTTAGGAAGTATGTAAAATGTAAATTATGAGGGTGTAATAAAGTGAAGAATTAAATATATTATGTAGATACCTGTACTAAACGAATATTGAAAAACCCATTTCGATGCATTGTATATAAAAACTAAGCTCGAATTTAAGCATTGTAAAAATATTATAAATGGTCAGTGTATTCGATTTAAAATATTAAATTGTAAATAGAGCCTCATCAATGTCAGTATCTGCAATGCAGGCATGCAGTAATGTACATATGGTCATGTTAAATGGAGATTACACAAATCATACATTTATATATATATATATTCTTATCCATAATTTAAATATTAGATGTTATCAGAATTATTGTGGGCCGTACTTAAACTTAAAATTATCGTCCTGAATAATAAATAATTGTGTGATTAAAAAAAAGCTCTCTCGTTGAGAGATTACCACTATCATCCCCCATCTAATCACCACGAGTCGTCACTGTCATTTTCTGTTAGCGTGAACACAACAAATTGAGATTTTTAATAAATTATTACACTATAATATATAACATTTGTATGAGAAATAAAAATCTGCCAGCAGCGCAACCAGGAATTTACCGCGAGATGGTCCGTAATATTCACGTTAAATAGTAATTAAAATATCAAAATAATATTATTATTACAATTTACTTTAATATTGAATAAAATGTATATCTATATACTCAGTTGTGGCCCAAGTGAGGAAGGCTCCATCTCCACCGTCCCTTGCAGGTTGCGCCACTGGAATCCGCGTACTATAGATTATGGTTTCTCCGCACCTATATCAGAATGGGTAAACGAGTGGGTATACCATTTCTTGACTTACTTGTTTTGGTCTAGATGGTATTATGACGACGCAATAATGCAGTATTGTTGTCGAGTTGCGACCACCCGACGGAACCTCTGTAGTAAACAGCCGCACGACGCGACGATTTAGTTTTAACGATGTATAAAACTAGTAGTTTATAACATAATCGATTCGCTTATTTAAATCACACGATTATTTTTCGAAAACGATTTCATGCACGGGCTACAAGCAAGATTACACGTGGCTGGCAAATTTACACGAAAACACACACGGGACAACAGAGACTATCTATAGGTATACGTTTACTGAGCGGAGTGCGCAATCGTCTCGCTGGGCCGCGAGTGCTACAAGTCCCGGACACGAGTGACTAACGTCGTCGTTGTATAATACGCAAAGTTTTCCGAACGTTTCCGAATCTCCCGCGTCCCGCGCACACGCGAACCATTGAGCTCACTATCACAACAGCAGTCACAAATATGTATGTATAATGTATAAGTATATATATACACATTTCTGCTCCATGCATATAGTTTAATTGATGTTTCGTGACAGGACTTTTCGTTTTTTCGGTTAAAGTTATTATAAGTCGACTTTTGTTTGGAACTATTATACACACACGCGCGCACCCGCTTACACAAGAAGGCTAATCTAGGACAAATTACCTACAGCACAACCCGGCCCGACCTCACTTCCTCCCACGACTACGAAGGATGTAGGTAGGATATATATACCTATATGTTTGTCGTCATTATGGGGTGCCTTGCGTCCGGAGTCATATTCGTTTCCGCCTAAGTGGAAAAAGTTTGAATTTTTGTTTACGCCAAATTCGACCGTAGGTACTGTTTTTAAAAATAATAATATTTTTAGTTTTGTACTTTGTTATTGCAGTTGACGTGTTAATTAATCTATTTTGAATATTTTAATTTTTTGGTTTTTGGGTATTTAATTTAGAACTGTTTATTTATATATATATATATGTGTGTGTATTTGAACACTTGAAATTCAAATTTTAGGATGTAATTTGTAGAACTATTACCGTTGAATTATGCATAAAGTATTTAGCAATTACTAATTATTGTTCTGATGCCACAAACTGTGCAGAGTGGAAACGTATTACTATTTTCGGAAATATAATTCCCAGAATACCACAAAACAATAACTGCATAAAACTACAATTACGACTAATATGGTTCTTAAATCTGAAATGATAATTTTAAAAGAAAAATGATTTGACGGAAACGATGCACAAAACATGAATCAATTATTAATATACGTATGTATTATAATCATATCATACACAAAAATGTAAGCAAATTTTTTTTTTCTCAATTTTATCAGTTCAATACCTCAAAAATATAGTAGCCTCAATCGGAAATGTTCTGTGTTTTTACTGTCTAATATCTATGCAAACGAACGGTGTGCCCACTGTATTGGTTGTGCCTAACTGTTTATGAATTATCTGTTAAGTATAAAAATTATACCATTTTTATTTTGCATACGACCATGCACTTGTATAGGTATTTAGTGAAAATTAGTCATCGTTAAATCGTGAACGAAAAGTTATTAATTACTCAATCAACATGTCAAATGAACGGCAGAAAAAAGTTCTGCCATTTTATGCGAAAAGCTGGTTGTCAGGGTAATAATAAATTATAAAAACTTTATTCCAACTTATGTTTGAACATAACGTCTCATTAGTAGTGATCAAGTGATCAATGTTTAGACTTATCTAGATTATAACATTATTATATTTTATAGTATTATCTTATCTGGATTAAAATCTACTGGTCATATTTTTTTTATCTAAGATGAAAATATCAACTACCTATTAATATTAATTTATCTAGATAATTTTTTATATATTGTGACGTCTGATGCAAATTATGATTTAATTATTTATTACTGACTAATAAATACGAGTATATATTAATTATAAATATATTATACTAGCATACGCTGTCACCCGCCTACAACACTGTCACCGCCGTCATTATTGTTGAAGAAGCCATAAGCAGAGCCGATAACCATTGCCCACTTTTTTCAGATACGCGACGACTATTATAATATGATATTATTATACACACAAAACACGCACTCTTTTCTTTTTCCCTGGCTGACGGTCGTCAAAAGCGGCCGGTAAGCAATGATTTTTTTTCCCCAAGTCCGTCATGTTTATCAATATGGAGTAAGGTTCTCGCAAATCGCGACTAAAACGATGTAAATAATTAATATATTATCCGGTCGGTGTGTAAACTTAATTTTTATTATATGTAATGTGTACTCTCGACGTTTACGAGCGTCGGGACCTCCTAAAGAGGTTTTTTGAATTATTATTATTATTATTATTATCAAAATATGGTATTTATATTTTCTATATAATATTATGTTTCTCATTTACATTATGCACTTTATAAAACCCTGGTCTTGAAATATTACATCAGTCCGAGAGTTCTATGCCGTTTGGCTTTCTCGATGCTAAATTTTAAATATACGAAAAATTACTTCCTGCCAACCAAATTATTTATTTTTCATTTTTTCTATTCACGTATCCCTCATAATACTTTAATATTAAAATGCCTGTTCGAACACGGTCGCGGTTTCGCGCCATCGGCAGGTTGTCATACCTTTTCTCACAGCGGTGCGTCGGACGCAGAATGGTCGAGAGGTGGATATCCCCTCTCTGCCCGAACTTCCCCCGGGTGTTGGCCGCCGTTGTTGCCGTTCGCCGTTGACAAGAGTCTCGGCTGGTGTTGTTCCTTTTGCGCGACCCGAACGTCTCGGTCGTCGTTTTTCTTTTTGCGCGGTACGAGCGTGTCTCGTCCGTCCAGAGCTCTGGTGTATTTTACGGTCTCACCGTCTTCGCGTGTATATACAAGCGTACCTTTTTTTACCTCGCTCGCCGTCCGCGCGTTGCATACGTTGTTCGCACCAGGACGTCACGCCCCCGGACAACACGCGCGTGTCAACGGCCCAAGCATCACCTCAACGGGAGTATCATTTGTGTCAGCAACAATACTCTTCATGTCTCACAGTGAGTGATTATTCAGCGGTGAATCCGCCACCGGAACAGGATCCGAGTCATTGTGTTCGCGGTCCAGCCATCGTCGTCAATCCGACATCGACATCCAGTCGTCACTTACGTATGTGATGTCCGTGGTTATTCTATTTATTGAATTATTCGTATTTGTATTGGTATGTGTAACCCATACTCATTCGGGGTCATAATTATTATTGCAATCGTTATTATTAAATGTTGGGGCGCCCTACGGTTAGGCAGATAAACGTTTATTTTATATATATATTATATTTTGTATGCGTCTTATATATATACATAGAGCTGTACTTATTGTTCGGAGAGGTAATCTTGTCCTACACACATCGCGAGTCGTTGCAGACAACTGCGAATATTAAAAGTAAGTGCTGCACGGCGCAACAATGCCTGTCAAGGTAAAATCCACGATGCTCCGGCTCGTGTTTGGTGACCAAACTGTGAAGGACCCGATCGACCATTGAGAGCTATACGACTATAGGCGCAATTAGGGAGGGGGCTTAGCTCTCCTAGTTTTTTTCATAACCCCCTGTTTTTAAATGATTTTACTTGAAGCTTATTAAAATTATTGATACCATTCAATTACAACTAACAAAATAATTTAATATTTATTGATGTTTATATAATATAACATGTTTTTTTTTTTTTAAGAGTTACAAATGAGGCTTATGAATTATATCCAATACTATCTTTATGTATTTGATCAACATGCACTGAAAGAAAAATCTTGATTATATTAAAAAAAAAAATCTAGGTTAGTTTGACAATTATCTTATTCCTATTTAGCTGACAAAATTTTTGTCAAATCAGCATATTAAAATTGTAATTTTGATAAAATAATGATTGAAAATAATTCTGGTTATATTGACAAAATGTTTATTGGTTTGATAGTTCCCTTGTTGCTACTAAGTTAATGAGATTATTGCCAAATCAACAGTATATTTTACTGTAGTTATGATAATATGACATTTATAATTATTGATAAACTAATTATCAATACAACAATGCAATTTGTCAAAAAGTCTATATATAAAGCACCCCATCTACATGGTTCTATACAATTATTATATATTAAATTACTAAAAAAATATTATTATTGATTGAAATTTTGTTTGTAGTAAATGAGGTATCCGTAAAATATATTTTTTTAATAGTTTATAAACTTATAAACTTAAAAAAATTATTAAAATAATATTTTTGGCTCACTTTATTAATAACGTCATAATTTGTTATAAACACAATATTGATAGGTACAACAAATTAATTATAAAATTATAAAAAACCAATATTCCTTTAACATTCATAGTTATAGATATCTTTGTATAATTTAGTAAAAACATTATTATATAAATACAAATTTTAAATTACATAAATTAAACCTATATTATCTTATTATATATTTAATATTATAAATACAATACAAAAGAACTATAAAATTAAAAAAAAATTAATATACATATATTAATACATATTTTATTTAATATGATTATTATTGTAAGCACTAAAATATAAAATAATAATTAATTATACAAACATAAGTGCAATTAGGGGGACTTTGAAGGCTTAGCTCCCTTAGTTTTTAAACGATTTTACTTGAAGTTTATTAAAATTATAGATACCATTCAATTACTACTAACAAAATAATTTAATATTTGTTGATGTTTATATAATGTAACACGTCTATTGCAGCTTATCAGTTATAATTTCTTATAGGTAGGTATCGTATTTATTTTTAAATTTATGCTCAATGACAAAAAAAACCTTAGTGAATGTTGATATAGCTTATAATCTATATTCTATATTAATCGTTAATTTTATCGCAAACAACAATATACATGACACTTGTGTAGTTATATAGTGTATACAGTATACTTGTAATTTGTCTCTTTTCTCTGTAGTTAGTACATTATAATACATTATTAATCGAGTGAGCTGTGTCATTATTATTTATTATTGTCATATTACCAATCCTTTCATCCCATTCGGTTAAGTACTTAGGCCTAACCTTTGACAGTCGCCTTACTTGGAGACTTCATATCAAAACTAAATAACTCGCCCTAAACGAACGACTACGCTCAATTAAAACACTAATAACTAATAAACACACTAAACTAAACACCAAACTTCTCATATATAAATCATTAATCAAGCCCATGTGGACTTACGGCCTACAACTATGGGGAAATGCAAAAATAACTAATGTAAATAAAATTCAAACCGTTCAAAATAAAATTTTAAGATTAATCACTAACGCCCCATCATATGTCTCCAACTACATTCTGCACATAGATTTAAATATTAAAACAATTCACGATGAAGCAGTAACATATTACAAAAAATTCCATAACAGACTTCCATATAATTCTAATCCGCCTTATATCTAATTTAGTTTCTCGCAAAATACCAGGCAATCTCTCACGACGACTGAAAAGAAATTGGTGTCGAGATTTACTCAATGAATAATGATAATAATTTATAAAAAAAAAAATTATTAATTAACAAATAGGTAGTGCTTTCACTGGATGGCTTCTTCCCTCACGTTTTCATGTACAAATTATATATTATATCACATATTCTTATTGTGCCTAAGGGTACAGATTATATATTTCTTGTTAAAAATAATATTAATAAAAAAAAAAAAAATATTGTCATATTAACAATATTTATATTTTTACTGTAAAGTATAATAGTTTATTTTTTTACATCGAATAAAAGAAAAGTATTTGATAATTTTTAAATTTCGTAAAGTTACTAAAAAAGAAGATTTTCTGATTACAAACAATGTAGATATTCAAGAACAAAATAATCAACAAGTAGACGATCCAGATCTATGTTGCACTCAAACAGAAACCATTCAGATTCAGGACAGACCCATTAATAAATCCTTTTTATTTGTATCTAACTCAACATTTGCAAGTAGTTTAGATACAGATCTTCGAGACATAGACTCGGGTTCTATAAGACTTATATTAAAGGTAAGTAAATATAATGTAGGAGGAGCCGATATGCAACTATACACAACGCACAATATATTGACCAGAGCACCGCACAACGCAGTTATATATTACTTTCAAAAATAATAAGATAATAAATAAATAAATCACACTGTCACCAGCGTCCTGCCACTATCAGGACCACCTGGTGCATAAAACAATATAATTTAACTGGAATAAAATAATTAAGCGGCTCAGGATCGATCACGAGTCACAGGCTATCATCGCCGGAGTACTATACCACACTGTCTACATAGAGCATAGTACATACCGCCACACTATGCACGAGATAGTGATAATAGTAATAATAGTAATTCGGGTATCCCGCTACAATAAAACAATTTAAACTGATATACTGTATGTTATTGAAGATTTGAAAATTCAATACAGGATTCTCTATAAGCTTTTCTATATTTTTAAAAAAGAAAAAGATAGTAGGAAAGTCAAAATATATTTTTATGAGCGTTTGAGATTAGACATTGGATATTCACCCATTTTCTCTAAGAATGATTTTCTTATTTTGATGTAATTCAAAAAGGAATTACTGTAAACATTTGAAAATTTCACCAAATGTTTAGATAATTATTTTATATGCACTAAAAAAATTAAAAAATATTTTGACAATTTTTGAACTAATAGTAAGCTCAAGAAATTTTTGATTTTTTTAGATTTTTTTCTTTAAATATCGATAAAAAAAAATTTCGTTCGGTAAAATTTTTTGAAAATTTAATACAAGATTTCTCATAAGTTGTTAAAATATTAAATCAAAAATAATAAAAATATATAGGCACAATTTTTTTATAAGCATTTAAACTTTAAACTTTGACCGAAATTCATCATTGAATATTTGCAAATTGTTTTGGAATTAAAAATGTATAAAATGTTCAGTTTTTATAACTAAGAATTGAAAACTTAAAACAAGGTTTTTCGTAAGTAGCTTATAGTGTAAAAAAAAAACTAAAAATAATTTTTTTTAGACATTTTAAACTAAAATTTGTACATAATTAGATATTCAAATAAAGAATAACAATATTATTTATTTCGTTATAATTTAAAATATTTTTCGTGGCTGCTTGAAACTTTTAAAATATATTATTATATGTTATACATTCAATTAAATTTTATAATGCCATGTTTTCTGCAAAAAATGATTCAACCTATTATATTATTAATAGTAATATGAATTATTTTAACCCTTTCATTACCCATTTAATTGTACTGAACTAATATCTTTTTTTTATTGTTATTTTTATTTATAGTCATAATAAAACAATCTTCCCAGGTTTGGTAAAATTTTAAGGATTATTGAAGGACTTACAGGATCGTCCACTGTGATGGACATTAGGACGCTATGTCTTACGTGAACGCGGCGAAATATACTAATTATTTTTTTCGCCTTGTTTGTCATATTCACGTAGGTATATATATATAGGTATACATAAATATTATAAGTGTACTTTTAAATAATAAATATCTTTTATTTCTTTAAGATAATAATATATTAATCAAAACGTAACATCAAATGTAATATAATAATAATAAAAATAATAATATAATATGCAATAACATACGTCTATATATTTTATATTTTAAAATATATATTATATTATATATATATATATATTATCATTGCGTTCAACTTCATTTATTTGTTGTTGATCTTCTTCTTCACAAAGTGTCTCTAAATACTCTAGCAAGTCGTCATTTTCAAAATTTTCCAAAAGGATTTCTAGTTCATCTTCTCGATCGTCATTTTCATCAAGAATATCAATATCGCTGTCGTATCCATCGTTTAATAAACTTAGAATTTGTTGATCGCTTAAAGCCATAGTTAAAATTACGAACTGAACTTAAAATTATAAGCTATGTTACGTAAATAAACCAAAATATTCGTTTAGTCGAATAACGATATATTTATAACAATAATTATAATATGATAAGACATGAAATCCCAGTGTCCATTCAAATGGACATAACTTCAAACGCGTGTTGACAGTTGAGCTGGTTACACACCACGCATTTTAGAGCGTTTTAGACGCGGCGTTCAAACGCCAAAAATAAAACACATAGCCATGTTCACACCAGGGAAAAAACCGCACGTTCAAACGTGTCCGAACGCATCGAAACGCGCTGGTTTAATTTCGAGCGTTTCGGACGCAGCAATATTTATAATTAAACAATGTATTTTCCATGTTATTATTCACACTGGGCGTTTGCGACGTCGCGTTTTACAGCGTTTCAGTTTATACTTTATAATCAGTTTATTTGGTTACCAGACGTCCAGACATTAGGACTAGTGATGGGAATAATCGAATGATTAGTAATCGATAAATTTTATAATCGAATAAATCATTCGAATGAATTTTTCACTCGAATGATTTTTTATCTCGCTAGTCACTACCCGTATACTACTGACTACTTTATACTTTTATTAATTGGTTTTATAAATATTAAATATAGTCAATAGTCATTACTCATTGATATAGTGTTTAGTGTAGTTAATGGCTAATACCTATATCAATAAATAATAATACAATTAGGTAATACTCATTTGAAGTGTATTTACCTATAAATTATAATTGTTTTTATCTATAAAAATAAATTATAAATTCCTTAATTTGGATAGAAAATCTATAAGATTATTTTATTATTCGAATTATTATAGTTACTAACTAATTGAACTATTAGTTAGTGCTACTGATTTAGTGGTAGGTATTGGTGAGTGTGTACAGCGATCGTACACACACACACAAAAAAAAGATAAAGATAAAGTACTTATAACAACGGGTTTTATTTTTCTACATTACAAACAATCGTGCGCATGTCAGGACGGCCGACTACTGTCCTCGGTCGTCTATTGTCCACCCATATTTATTAGGAAAATAGGTTCTAGAATATTCGCGACGGCTCGCGAATATTCGTAAAGCCGATATATAATAATACTTAATAAAAATAACGTATGTAATACGTACGTTCCCAACAGCTCGGCCTTCCTGACTTTTGTTCGTCCCGAACATGGAACTATTAAGCAAACTGTTATATCTTATACAAAATAAATATGAAATACAAATTATTACACCAATATATCTTACACAAAATAAATATAAAAATATAAAATTATTACACCAATATATCTTACACAAAATAAATATAAAAAGTAAAAAAAAACTAAAAAAAATTAAACAATAAATACAATGCATGTTACATTAAATGGTTACATAATCAACGTAAGTACTTCGTGAGGAAAGAAAAAGAGAAAAAAAAACT
>JACXSJ010002743.1:0-37680 GCA_014851325.1 Pentalonia nigronervosa
GACTTATTAACAATGACTGGTACTAGTTTATAATTATAAAGCTACCTCCCCCCTAAGTTTAAATTGGAAGTAGTGTCACTGGACACTCCCTTCCCTCAAGTGTTCACGTCTAGTAACTATCAACACATTTACTTATTGTATTAAATTGTATATAGATTGTAAATTTTCAAATAAAAAAAAAAAAAAAAAAAAAGTACCTTAGATATGAACATTTATTTACAAATGATATAAATAACTTGCATTCGCAATGAAAACAATTATGTATGAACGGAAATCATCCTTCCAATCATGCAATACATACGTAAGTTAACGCTTAATAAAAAATAATAGACATTTAAATCTTTAAACAAAAAAAACCATAATGGTTCGAATTTTTTTGATTTTTTATATGAACAGAATATATTTATACCTAAATTAATAACTAATATTAATTATTGATTTACATTCTATATATAACTCAAAAATCAACATTCAAAAGAAAGTAATGCACCTACTATTAAAAAAAAAATTATACTTTAAAATTATTGAAAAACAGTTTTGATTCTTAAACTACGAAGTCGTGACTTTATTTTAATGAAATTATAATAATTAATATTATTTTTAACCGCATTGAATCATTGCAATTAATTTTCATTAAAGTTACTAAAATCATAAATGCAGATTAATAAATTAATGTAATGATATTCTTTGTCTTCTCCATACAGGTTTATATTAATATATTACCCATATTATTCTTCGCCAGCCACACTTTTATCAATTCTTAACCTTGAAACACTAGAAAAACGACTTTACGTTTAGATAAATACTTTTCTTATAAGCTCTTTGCTGGAAATATTGATTATACTAAAATTTTTAAATCGTTTTTCCTTTCATACTCCTGCTTGTAATATTAGGTCTAGTAATACATTTTAACTTAAAACAGAAGAAATTAATTATACAAACAATACTCCTAAAATAGAATTATGAAAACCATTAATGATCTAAAATCGATTTATTCATTTCACCAACTTTAACTGATTTAAAAAATATTATATAATAATTTTATACTTGTAAATTCATAGCTTCTACTTTATTTTATTTGTTAAACATTGCATTTCTTTGTTTTTCGTTCTTTTTTGTTTTTCACAAACGATTGTTACAACTAATTTATGTAATTGGGCTTGGCCCGTTTAAAAATAAAAAAAATAATAAATATTATGTTAGGGAAAAAAAATTACAATTACTTGGAATAATTAACACTAAATTTAGAATTGTAAATTTCAATGAAACAATCTTATATTGTATCAATTTTTTACAAATATTGCTCGAAAAATGTTCAGTTTTTTTAAACAAATAAAAAAATAATATGTAACATGTCTTATATTTATATAACTATATTGAAATTATAATATATTTTTTTATCTTAAGTTCAATATTTTATTAACAATGTTGATTTTTTTGTCCAAGTGATCTATTAGCCTTTTATAAATGTATAAGTTATATTTAGCTCATAAAAATAAAATTCGTACCATTTCTTAACCTTTTAAATTATGGCAATATGATTTAATAATTGTGACGAAATATTATATCAAACAGTATATAAAGTAAATAGTATTATGAATAATAATATTATGCTGATATTTTGCCTACACTATTGTCCATCATCAATATACAAAAATGTCTTACTTTTCAAGAGCTGCATACAAAGCACATCAATCCATACATTCCGATGGCAATAATATTTTTGGATGAGGATTATTATTATATTAATATTTCATAAAATATAGAATTATAATATAATATAATATAATATACTATATAAGAAGTTGGAAGATTAGTCATTCTGTCTGTTTCCGTCGCCAGCTGAACAACCACTTTGTCGAAAGAAGAAAAATAAACTAATAAACATCAATACATAATATTTATTGATCACGCAACAACATCAACAAAAATGTTTTTTTTTGTATACAAAATTCATATCAATTAAATTTATATTACATACTAATTACTAGAATAATAGTTTTAAGGACATAGTTTATGTTACATTGGGGTTTTTTGTAATATGCATAAGTCATAAATCATAAATACCAAAGCTATGAACTAGGTTAAGAAAACATCTTTGTTGTATACAATATTTAGTATTACGTCTTAGTCAGTAAGTTTTAGTAGATGTAGCAATATAGAACTAGGTTAAACTGTAGTATACAAGAGAAAAATGTATAAGAAAAGACGCTCTTTAGCGGTGATCGCTTGATGCGATCATTGATGGACAAATTGTAATAAATAGTGTTCTATGTTAATTGTATTTATTTATAAGTGTACGTCGGAAGCGATCAGCGTATACGATACTATACAACGTATTGCTAATTTATATATTTATGAATTTACAATACAGCCGGTAAACAAAAAGGTCCAATTGGCATATTTTATTACTATTTTTGTTTTATAAATTCTATTATCCATAACCCTTTGCTGCATTTAGAATTCTTACACAAAAACATGTATAATTTGTGTTTGACTTTTTATAAAAGAACGACTGTAAATAAACTCATCGTGCAATCTTCGTGGCCAATTATCTACGTATTAACTGGAAACTACGTTCATGATCTAATTTTCTTCAGAGTTTAACAAGATGATTAATTTCAGCCCAAAATTTATTCTACCTAATTGGGGATAATATTCATGTTATTAATAATAATTCCTTCTGATTATTTTTGTTTTTTTTTTCAATAGCAACATTTGTATGTCTATTAGCAATCATAGACAGCGTCATATTTAATTATGTAAGTATTCATTTTTGTGAACATGATTTTTGTTTTCGAAATTATTATTATAGTTGTATAAACTTTAATCATTATATTTTTTCATTCCTAATTTATTACATATAACTATTACGGTTTTCTACAACGAGGAGTGAGCAATGGGGTTCTGTGAATACGTTTTTAGTTGTAATATCACATATTATGTATATCTACATTATATGTTATAGTATACATTTTTGTATAGTACATTAGTACATATTCAATATGTGTTTTCACGTATTAATACTAATAATTACGATTTAAATTTAAATAATTTACTACAAGTTTTGTTTAATAGTACTTAATACAATTTAAGTATGTATATCTTAATGAGTTGTTTAAATGACTAATGGATATTAATTACTATTTAATATATTCTGTAGGTATGTTTAAACAGTATAGTCTGACGGATGGTTAATATTTTATAGTTTTTGCTAAATTAAGTAAATGTTTGTTGATAATAAATCTGCATCGTAATAAATTAAGTAACTTTTCATTCACCTATACAAATTAGTTAAAATAAATCACAACTGTCCAAAAATGGTATACATTTAATTATTGTTGGATTCCATCACTGGATGGTCTCCATCCTTATATTATTCTGTAAAAAATGTTACATCTGTTAACATATTTTCTTATTATGCATGTAGTATAAATTGTAAAATTTTTAAAATATTAAAGAGTTAATTATTTCTCCATAATATATAGACCGAATTTTAAAACATATATTTACTTAAAATTCAGTCATCGGCACATACGTGTATTATATACAAATGTTTAATGCATATTATTATGCATATATAATAATAATACATATATAATTATATATAGTACGTACAGGTATAAATTATTACAAAATTAATATGCTATTAATTATTATTTTAACTAAAAACCGCAGATTAAAACCACGGCTACCTCAAGATATCTTACTTAAAGCAACCGAAGCTCAAGATTAATTTATTTATAATTATAAAAACATTGTAAAAATACCTAGTGTATTGACACAATTATATTAATAAATATAAAAAAAATAAAAATAATTATTATTTAACTTGATTTAAAATAATAATAATTAAAGCTCCCATTTCTAAGATTCTTTAAAACGAGTTAACTGTAACATAAATTATTTACAAATAAAATATAAATTTTTACTAAAACAAATTACAAGCACTTTTTTCTATTCACAATTGCAATTATGTATTATTAAGAATAAGTTAAAATACTCGTGTAAAGAAAATTTTGGTATTGAAGAATACAACATCATATGATCGCAAAAGTCCAGATTTAGTTCAAGTTTGCGTCACTTGCTTACCCATATTATCATATTACCATTAAATTATTACTATTATACACTACGCTACATCACGTACCTACTGAAAAATCTGATAGTCAAAAAATTCCGATCATGCCTTGTTATATCATGGGCTGTTGCCTGTTAGTTCATTATCGATCGCGAAACGAGCATAATACTCGTTTATGTGTTAAAGTTACAATTTCACATATTTTTTCGTAAAACATTTTCATTGTATAAAATACACGTTTTTACTACAAATACGATCCCCAAAATTTGTAGAAAATAATATGCGATCCTCTGCATAAAAAGGTTGAAGACCTCTAATCTAGGTGGTATCTTTTTTGATAGGTCAAAAGCGAGAAATTACCAGTAGTCTTCAAATACATCGGAAAAAACAAAAATAAAATTAAGGAAACGTGTGAATTTTTACGCAAAACCAGTTTTTGACAAAATCGATTTTGTTTTTTTTTTTTGGTATAACTCAGAAACTAATAACCGTAGATACTTTTTGAGCTATATTAAGATATGAGAAATTTTCAATTATTTTTTTAATTTCTATTTTGATTAAATATTTTTTTGCTTGATCAAAAAACTTGAAAATGTAATACAAGGTTCCTAATAAGTTGTTATTATATTATAGTGTAAATAAAAAGAAGGTGGGCAGATGGGTACTGCTCTGCTGTACAGTAAAGTGTAGGTGCCGAATGGGTCACTGTAATGGATGTGTTAAATTTGAATTCAATGATAGGTAAATCATTGCATACGAAAAACGATTCTGAGCGAAGACGATCTGTTAGCCTCTATTACTAAGTGCATTATAATATATTTATAAATTATATATTATTATTATTAAAGTAATTAATTTTACTAATAGTAATAAATACAGTAGGTTGAATTAATTTTTAACTAAAAAATGCATTTTAAAAATATGTCATTGTGTGAATAAAATGTAATAATATACTTAATAGTTTCAAGTACCCATAAATATTATTTTTAAACTACAACGAAATAATTAAAATCGTGATTCTTCATTAAGATATTTAATTTCATTCAAGTTTAAATTAAAATGTTCATGAAAAAAATTGTGTTTTTATATGTTTTAGATATTTTGCTTACAGTATGAACTACTAGTATAACTATATCAACAACTACTCATGAGAAATTGAGAAACTTTGTTTTGAATTTTCAATCCTTTGCTATTGAAATTGAACATTTTAACAGTGACCCACTCGATACCTACTTATACAGCAGATCGGTACACACTTGCCCATCTTTTTTTTATATTTTCACTGTTATATTAAAATTAAACTCATTCATATTTTGGTTTTCAAATAGTAGGTGTAGGTTAGGTCTACCCTAACCTCAAATTTTATTTAAAGATGTAGAATTTTATTTAGAAAATTTTTGATCTATAATTATAACTAATATTAGATAATTAGTCGTTTATAAGCTATAAATGTTTTAACTTAAAGATTAATGGCCGGTTTGACTAATATAATAGTAGTTACTAGTATAGGTCAAATGATTTTTTCATAAATCAACTTCGCTAGTTAAACCTCTAAATTAGTGTGTTATACTATTTATAATAAGATACAAATTAGAATTGAAAGTTACCAGCTCATATTATTTTTTCTATATAATAATAGTTAACAACTACCCATACTTATAATCTAAGCAATAGTTTGAATAACATTTTTAAAATTTAATTTTTCTAACTGTTTAAAGTCGTGCAAATATTATCGTAACGCGTGTGTCACGAAAATTATGTAATACTTAACCAACCAAATCATATTTTTTAAGAATAGTGTTTTATATGCACGTTAATACATAATGTTGAACTTCCATATAATCAGTAGATTTCAGATGGTTAAAAAGTTACATAATAAAAAATAAATATAAATTTTATCTCAGTTCACTTGTTTTACTTAGTATTATAATAATATATGTATAATATATACATACCTATTATAATGTATAAATTTATACACGTGTATACATGAATAGGTTTGCGGACCATCGTGTACAATGAAATACAAATACCGTGAATATAAATAAATTAGGCCCTCGTTATCTATTTATTTTTTCCTTCAACTTTGTAATGGCACTTAAGTACTCGCTCAAACAGATTTTACAAAATGGAAAAAAAAACTTTCTTTAAATTAAAAAACTTTTTCCGGTCTCCCTTTTATTTGGGCGTTGTGTTTGGCTCACTTGAGTGAGGACCGAGGATCGCATGAGGGAGTAAAGAGCATTGATTAATAAGAAGATTTCCATTCCACCGTGTAAAACGTACATCGTTGTTGGTTCTGAATAACGTCGTATATGAGTGTGTATATTTTTATGTATATATTCGTAAAGTATTATTGTGTGTAAGCCATGCGATTCGTGAATATTGCTCAAACGTCCCCTTTAAAAGCTTTTCTTAAAGGGCTTGTATAAACCAACCCTCGTCAAGGAGAAAAAAAATGGAAAAGGTCCCGGAAGTATTATTAAAAAGCAAAAAGTACTCGTAATCTGATATTATAATCAACCATTTTTATTTTATTTTTTTTTTGAATACTGGTGTTTTCTTTTACAATATATAGTATATACCTACTCTACTCTAAAAAACTTAAATATATATATATATATATAAATAAACATTCTACCGATAATTAGATTGGCTTATATATATATAAGCACCAAGACATTTAATCGGAGGGTTAATTGCAAATTAGACCCAGACTTTAAAACGTGTTAAAACATTGTAAAGGTAATAAGGGTTCTTTTTCTTTGACCGGAATAAAAGGTTTTTCGAAACTTTTTTTTAAATGAAACAGTATTATAACTAAAAGGGGAGAAATTAATAAGATATAATTTTTACCACATCATCGAATACTAATGTTTATCACTAAGTACTGACTTTTATTTAACTTTGGTAAAACTAAAACTTTTTATAGAGAATTTTTCACTTATTATTTTGTTTATCTGATATCCTATTCATACTTTTATTAGTAAAAGATCATACACTTACATAAAAAGAAATTTGAGAAAATAAGATAATTATTGTTATTGAATTTGAATGTTTTATAAAATATAAGTAAGTTGGATTTAGGGGGGGGGTGGGTGGACATCACAAAACAATTAAACTAAAATCTAACAATTATTATTATTAAGTACATAAAGCAAATTTTAAATGTTATATAACATGTATAATGGAGTTTTTTCTCCGTAAATAAATAATAATTATTATTAAACGTTTCTAATAATAACTGTAATTCATACATAGATTTTTATAAAATTAATTATTCTGATAAATGTAGTAATAAGCTTATACACTTCAATAATTTAATATTATTAGTCACGATGAGTTCTTGTCCTGTGTAAATTACATCAAGTACTCATGTGAATTTATTTTTTAATTGTAAATAAATAATTTATTTATTATTATTATTTTATTTTATGTTATTCACACCATATAGTTTAATAGTAGCCAGTAATTACTAAAGAAATGCTGGTTTTTTAAGTATAATTTTATAATATCAATGCTACTTCCCCAAAACTATTAATAACTTTTTGAGCTATACTTATTTCATTATCATACCATAAAATCTTTAACCGTTGTAATTTACAAGATATAGAAAAACGCTGCATTACAAATATGCCAAACATTTAGAATTTAATTTCGTTATATATATATATATATATATATATATATATGTATACAAAAGATCGAAGTTATATTGCCTATTAAAAGAGAAAAAGTCATAACCATTTCTTATATTGATACTTATCAAAAGCTGTGTACGAAATGATAACAGATATAATATATATATATATTCGATTACGGGCTAAATGAAAATACTATAAATAGCGTAAATAATTTCCTTATTACATGTTACGGGCGACACTTTTTTCGTGACATTTTTATCTTTATATTTGTTATTAAATTATAATAAAAAATATCTATATACACAAGGACCAGTGAGGAAACTAATTTCATTTTATTACAGTAAAGAAATTACATTTCATATAATATAACTCACACGGCAGCATTGGCGGCAGGGACAGACGAACGGACGTCCAGATTTAATATCGAGCCTATAATATAACTGCAGCCTGATGGCGAATTTCTCTCCCTTTTCCTTATTCCCTTTTTTATTTTATTTTTTTTATTATTACATCAGCAGCTGCCGGCGTTTTCTTTTCCGTTTTCAGAATATACTTTTACGTTTATTATTCGCGAATTTCCCTCCTCTGCTCACTCTGTCTGTGACATTTCCCCTCTTCGCTTCCATTGTAATTCAGACTTTCTCTCCACCGCTCGTGGTATTCGGAATCGAACGCCATCGCGTTGGCTTCCTCTGGGCTCTCTCTCTACATATATATACCTATATATGTACTATTTAAAATATAACTAGCTTCTCTTAACGCACACAAATGGCTGTTTTTTCTTTCGGAAATTTCTCGTTCATTTTCTCTACTTCACTGACTACTTCTCCCATTTTTATTCATATATTATATTCTTATATACAAGTTTAAAAAATCAATGATTGAAACCGACATGGACTTTAGAAGATATTAAAATTGGTTAATATGTATGCTTATGAATAAACGAAATATATAAATTACATCTACTCACGATTTTAAAACGATTTGGTATAGTTTCTAAGAACATGTAGGCACTTAAGAGTTAAAAGGACGTCACACCTGAAAATGTTGTGTGTCTTAAATATGGACACAGCAAATTTGCGTCCAGCAGTTCTAACTGTGTGTTGTTAGATTTAATATTAGAGCGAATTATCAAACTTAAAGGTAAGAACATTATCTGGCTTTCGTTGGTTTTTTATAATATTTTTATTTTTAAATGATGATTATGTTATGAGAATTTTTAAATTTTAATATTTTCACATTCTAAATTTGCTTAAAAATTAAAATATCGTAAAAAATAAACAAGAGAACATAGATCATGTTTTTACCTTTAATATTGATAATAGATACATTTATTCTAGTATTTAAGCTAACAATAAAATTATTGGAACTACTAAACTTAAGTATTGGTATAATGGTATGTTATGTGTAACAGTAAGATGGAGATAACACATGCGGGTATACGCCGCGATGTCCTATTTATAACATTTGATTTTTTTTGGTTTCTATTAGATAATTTACTAATTTGTAATATTTTTTAGTCACATATTCACATATTATGATTATTTATATATTGAGTGGTTCTTAACAGTGACTCGAGTAATCAAATGTTAGGTTTGTCAAATAAATGTTTAATAAATTTAAATTTAACTGTTTAGTTAATATAACTAAAATTTAAAACTTTATTCGGTGTAAATTAAGTTACTAAAACGTTATTAGTCTATTACATATTTAAAACAAGTGGTGAATTCAAAACGTCTACAAAATTATTTCATACTCAATTCCATGTACTAATGCAAAATTAAGTATACAACTTTAACTTTTTAAGATTTCAACTATACTATTTTATACTATAATGTTGTAAACAATATGTCTTTTATTTTCTATAATTCTAATATTTTTTAGCACACATTGGCATGTTTGTTTTTTTTGGACAGAGTCGTAGTTTTTTAATGTAAACGTGTTGATAAAAGATAGATTAATATCAGCATGTTACAAAAGTACACGCATATTTATAAACAGAATAGTGAAAGAGTATACATGCTTATTCACTGTCCAGGGGGACCGAGAGAAAAATTATTAAAAACGAGAAAAATAAATAGAGGGGTTTTTCGTTGGATTCTGGTGGCGAGTAAAGAAAAGTGTGCGGCTTAACAAGGCTCTCGGGAAAATCTGGTAAAAAACTGGATAACGAAGCGTAAATATAATAACTGTATATAGACGCAAATGCAATTATTATAATTCCAAATTTATTTTCACAAATATTTTTTGTTAACATGCAACTTTTATACAATCAATTCTACAGACTGAAAATAAACATATTTTATGCGTTTAGTGAAATGCGTAATAAATAATAAAAAAGAAAAACATGATTTGAGAAAATAATTTTTTCAAAACCTGCTGCAGATTCAATAATATTACGGTATGTAGATATAAATATTTTTAACATTACATGTCACCGAATAAAATAATAATATAATATTACATATTTGTTTGAAATGACTCAATAAAATGTATACCATTATAAATTATAAAATAATGGGTTTTCAAAAATCTGTCACGTTGAAAATATTATGACAAGGTGGGTACGTATTATACCTACCTATATAATATTTATACACCAAGTCTTGATAGCCACAAAAAAAAATTAATAACGACGGACACGATAAATGATAATTCACACGTAGTGGCGGCGGCGTCGGCGGATGTACTTATATTTCACATCGTATACAGGAAATAGCTGCACGAAAGCGCGGAATATTATATGTACACTTTATTGTAGCCACGACGGACTGCGGTGCTATACTGCAGGCTGTGATGCTTCCTGCAATGGTGTAGCTGTGTAGGTACCGCATGTGACAAAAACCAGTTGTTATTATACCGTATACAAAAGCCTCAGGTACACACGCGGTACATTAAAAATCAGCGGGCTATTGTCTTGGACAGAAAAACTAATCTGCATAATATTTTTGTATTCTCGGGCGATGAGAAAGAGGACGCATGTCTTCCTCGAAGGGATTCCGGTATGGTCGGCATGGGGTCGTGTGTGTGCGCTCGTTCGATGCAGTAGTCTCATCAAGGGTTCTTTAAAAATACCTTTATCGTGTGTACAATATATGTATATTATAGTCAATGAGAGTAGAAAAAAAATACCCGTCGGATATAAAGGATGTGAAAAAAAAAACAAAACAAACGAATACCGCTGGACCGGTGAGAACGTTCATTAATCGTATGCAAAAAACCGAATAATAATTATTGTCCCCGGGCTAACTGGTGAGTTTGTTGTGTGCGTGCATATATAGAGGAAATAATAACAATAATGGGTGCACGCAGGGGATATTGTTTCTGAATAAACCAACGCGTATATACAACGTATAACTTTTTTTCGTCGCATACATTTGCATAAAATTATCTCATCAGGGGTAACACCATATACTATGTATACGACACGTACAAAGTAAAATTTGTTTGTTGGGGATGTGTATTTTTATATACGTACGTCATCATCACTGCCAACTCGGGTAGGTATATAATTATATAGTTCAACGTGTTTAAGACCTTTCGCCGGAAACGTTTTTGGATTTTGACTCGTGATGGTGCTCAGCTCAAAATAAGGTGAAAATATACGTTCCACAAACTATAAAATTATGATATTATTCCGGTTTACCCTTGTTAACTCTGCTATGTTCAAGCTGTTTCCGTAAAAATGTAAATGTTTATGTATTATATATAGATACTGCGTATATCATCCGCCGGCAAACAATTTATAAATAATTAATGTCAAAATAATTGTGCGCAATACGTATACCTATTAGTGGTGTTACTAATATCTGGATTCCAATACTATTCGGATAATCCGGATATATTGAATCCAAATAATAAACGGATAAAATCCGAATTATCCGAATAATCCGGATATTTTAAACTTGTTTAATTATAAAAACTTAAATGTTTGTTAAATATAATATCTTCTTCTTCTTCTTCTGGGCTTTTACAGGCCTTTAAGGCCCATCGCCACAACAACATATTGTTTCCACTCTTCTCTATCATTTGAACAATCTTCTGCGTTTCTTACGTTCAGGAGTTTCAAGTCTTCCTTTACTCTATCCATCCATCTTTGTCTGGGGCGCCCTCGAGGTCTTTTAGTATCGAGTTTCCATTTAGTTATTGATTCAATCATTTCCTCAGACCTCCATACATGTCCCGCCCAACTTATCCTCGTACTCTTCAAGGACCCAACAATTGTTGGTTTCTTGTATAGAACATCCAATTCCTTGTTGCCTCTCACCTCTTACTCTCCATCGTTATTTCTCTTTGGACCGAAGATTTTCCTTAATATTTTTCTTTCGAAAACTCCTAACTTTCCTTCGTCCAATTTTGTCGTGGCCCGTGTACTACATGCATACAGGGCAACCGGTTTGACTATGACTTTGTATAACGTTATTTTAGACTTTATTAATAGTAATCTTGATTTGAAGAGTGGCATTAGACTATAGTAGCATCTATTTGCTGCTGTAATTCGTTTTTTTAACTTTTTCGTGGCTTTTAGCATTTTCATTGATCTCTGCGCCCAGGTTTTTGAAGCTCTGTACCCTTTCAAATTTGTAATCATCAACTTTTAAATAGCTAGTATTGTTATCATATACTTTGTTTTTGACTCATTTATCTTCAAACCAATATAATAACAAATATAATATGAAATATAATATTATTAACTACTACCAACTGCATCAACCGTCAACATATTTTTAAAACATTCCTTTATAATAATTAGATATGTGAAAATTTGAATTATTCGGATTATTCGGTTATTAAATTTTGGATTCGGATATCCAAAAATCCGGATTTTTGACATCACTAATACCTATGGAATATTCATAACTTCAATACCTTCAACAAGAATAACTATGTTAAATACTAGTGGATAAAAATTGTTTTAAAATCAAACAAACCGTATTTTTTACAGATTTTGTCAAACATCTAAATTTAAAAAGGATCTTTGCAAACTTATAAACTTTTATCTCAAATAGTTTTATCTAATAGCTCATTATTATAATAGTTATATTATTTTTATTTTACTTTCTATTTAATGTAATTCATAGGATATAATTAATGTTTTTATTATAACAATAGTATTTAATGGTATAGGATAAAAAATAAAACATACTGAACGGCGACCATTTATGAATACTTGAGCAATACTCTACTATATTCTTATTTGAATAAGAATAAAATAGTTCCGATAAAATATTCATTTCTAACGTTAGTAGGTAAATACATTATACATGTAGTTAAATAGGTATACATCATATATATTGCAGTATATATTCAAATATTTAGCAACGTCTAGAAAGTTTGAAACATTTTAAACAATTTATGCATACAGAATAGTTCCAAACTTTCTAGACGTATCTGTTATACCTATACTATGAATACTTAACCCGTAAACTTTTTTCCTCGGTAACTTTTATACTCTATGTGAAACACAATACTGTTGTTTTATTTTTTTATTTTAGTGTCTATCATAACGTTTTGGAGCAGAAAATGTGCAACAATCTTCAACATGGTGAGTGGTTTCTAGTAGCAATTTTTTCCTAGATCATACTTTGAGGGGGTCAAAAATAGGAAATCTTTACTAATTTTCCCAATAATTGAAAACAAAGTTCACAGGATGTGGGACACAAATATTTTACCTTCTTAGTCCTTATCTTCCCAAAATTCAAATAATTTTAAAATTATCATTATATTTATTCACTAGTGACTGGTCATATAATATATATTATTAAAATAGAAGTATCTATTTCAAAAAAAAAAAAAAAAAGGCAGGAAAATGAGAATATTTACGTATCACCGGTTTATGAAAAATCGATTTTATTTATTTGTTGTAATTCTGAATGGTATAACTATTATAAGTAGACTTATAATTTTCATCAAATAATTATATTATGATTATACTATGAGGATATTATGAGCATTTTAAAATTACAAACAAATTACAATTTTTAAAATAATTAAAACTTGTTTTAAAATTAAAATACAAAAATCCTCTATGGGCCCTAGATAATAGGTATATACTTACCTTTAGATATTTGATAGTCAGCCAATTCACTTTAAAATTGAAAATAAATGAGTAAAATGGATTTTTCTGTATGTAAAATATTCTATGTTATGTCTAAAAGCATTTTAAAAATATTTTTAACTATTTACAACATATAATATTTTTGAGTTTTGGAGTTGATAAATATTTTGTTTTTCGATCAAACATAATACTTGACAATTTACAAGGTTTCCTATAAGTTGTTTATATAAAAATAAAATATTTACTAGTGTTTGAAATTAAAATGTTAGCATAATTGAATATGAAACGAAAATCAACGATTATCCTTCAAATGATTGTAGTTCAAAAATTATTAATCGAAAATACTTGGAAAAATTTTGCAATTACATACATGATACATCGTTATTTTCTATACACAATTCGTTTTTTAAAAATATTTAGACTTAATTTAAGCTATTTATACAAACAATTTATCATATAATTCATATTTAACACATCAATTACAGTGCAGGCATATCTAATGACAAGTTACACTCAGAAGTGAGTTTTTATAGTTTTTAATTTCTCGCCAATTTATTTATTTATTGTTAATTAACAAGCAGTACCTTTTGATACTAAATCTCTTTGAATCTAAACTTATTAGTTATTATTGACCTTTATTAATAAAATAAAATGCTTACATTCATATAATATATGTTTGAGCTGTAAACTTATTGAAAATAAAGTATGATGGTATACTATGGTAATGCGTGTGGTATGGACATATCATGGTTGCGTTAGAACTAAATAATTACTCTTATATAATGCGTAATTAAAAAAAACAATAATATACAATAATCACGTCTTATCAGTTAAATACTAGATTTCTTATTTTTATCTGTAGATAAATATTTTCTCTGAAATAAGTCATTAGTTTAGTTTTTCATGAATAAATCATTCAAATAAATAGAAACATTATTATTTTGGTTTAATGAATATATACAGGAAAAATAAATAATATATTCATGCAATGTTTAATTTTTATTGCTGATTTATCATATATTATAAATCATTTATAATAATATGTCATTTTAAAATTATATCATATGAATTTGCGTTTCGAAAAATCAACAGGCTAGTTATAGAAAATGAGATTTTAATTCAAGCATTTTGCATATAAAAACAAGAAGGTAAAAAAATATTGTGGCAAATATAGAATGGGTATATTTGTCCAATGGCACCGATCACCTAATATAACTATGACACATCACACATTACAGATGCCATAGTAGATTTTGTAGATGTGGGGAACCCACCGTGGGGTATAGAGTCCGGTTGTGATTTTATGTACAAAGAATTTTAAGTATAAAGATAAATAAGTGATTAATAAATAATGGCTGCTATTTAACACTACAACATACAGGTAAAAGTTAAGTAGTGGATTATGAGTAGGGTTCGGGACTTATTGTATTTGCATATTGTTTAAGAATGACTGCAGAATAGTCTAAGTAAGATATAAATTTGTTTTAAGTCGTAACCGATTGAAATACAAAAACTTTAATTACATATTTTCACATATTTCGCTGTTTTCTGAGCAAAACGCATATTTTACAAATTTTGGAAATTTAATTGTTATTTATAGCATATTTACGCATTTTTCGTTTTATGTTGAGGACATTTATTGTCAGAACAGGGCAATAAGGGAAATACCTAATTGTTTCTCCGTAAAACTCGATTTTTGAATAAAGATAAGATAATAAATTAATAACATTATTAACTGGGGATTTGGCAATCGTAAATCGTTTAGAGCATGTTTATGAAAAATAAATATTCAGTTTGTTTTCGTACACCGTTTACTTGAAGATTTAAAATTAAATGACTTTATATATTTTAAATATACGCCGATAACGTCAGTAGATGTGGATCGTTTTTAATTTATAAAAATATGCTGACCAACAACCGCCGTGCATTTAAATTTGATAATATCAGAATTATTGTACAGTCAAACTTTACAGGTAAACAATTCATTTTTTTTAGATTCAATATTAAATAAAGTACCAAATCTTTTTTTCATTGTTAGGAGAAGACTAAGAAAATGAAATCGAGCATACACAGTAAAATAGTGTTTTATAGTGTTATTGTTGTTAAAAAAATACTAATTAAAAAAATTGTCTAAATTTAAATGAATAAATCAAATTTTTTAATTACCATTAAAAAAATATTCAGTTGCATATTTTGGTTATTTTAAGTGCATATTTCCTATAATTTGTGTGCAACAAGTTCCGGAACTCTAATTATGACTCTAGATTCTACTACTATGTAGTATAGGTACCAAAATATTATGCTGAAGTAAAAAAGCTGAGTTTATCAACATGTGCAAAAAAAGATAGGTATGACAGAATAAACTATGAATAATTTATTTTGCTATGGATTTAATGTATTAGGACAACGGATAATGATCATTATTACGTTGTATAGCTATTAATTAATTAATTTATTTACTAATTATTATTGATTTTATATTTTTTCGAAGAAATCCAGTGAAGATTTGATAATTTTATACACACTACTCCGTAGGGAAATTTTAAGTTTGATACATTATTATTAAATATTTTTTAACTTATCATAATTCATTAAGTTTATTATTTTAACAATAACTTAATATATTGTCTATCAAAAATGGGTCAGCCACAGCTTATACTTATTTACAATCGGATCATAGCAAAAAGATGGCAAACTCTGTTGTGCTGTAAGTGTTGTACAGGACATGGTCAATGTAATAGAATTGTTAAATTTGAATTCAGTGATTTAAAATCATTGTATACGATAAACGATTTTAAGTTAAGACGGCCCATCAGCCTAATTATTAAGTATACTTTATGATATAATTACTATTAAAGTAATTTATTTACTATTAATAATACAATTCATTGACTGAATTATTTTTTTCCAAAAATATTGCATTTGAAAATGTATTTTTTTGTATGTATACAATATAATAATATACTTTAAAAATTTCAAGTAGGTATACTAATAATATTTTTATATAATGTATAACAAAATAAGTAAAATTGTTTTCTTGGTTTAATTTTTTTCAAATTTGAACTTAAAATCTCTATAAAAAAACTGTGTTATACTAGATCCAATATAACTCATACTTTATATTTTTGTAAATCAATTTTTTAGGTATATTATTAAACATTTTAATAATTGAAAAACTACTCCTTCGAATTTTGAATTAAGTACATTTTGCGAAAGCGGCATCGAATTCGATATTAATGGAAAAAATACCTTAAATTATATGTCGTGCAGAGGAATGATGGTATTTTTCATCACAATATAGTATAACTAGGTAGTAATTATAGACAATTTTATATTGAAAAGTCGCTTATACGTAAGTCGTTTATTGTATACAAAAACATAATGGAATCGTTTTGACTTGTGTATTTTTTTATCTTTGGTCCTATAATATATAATATATATATAGGTATGTGAATGTACACGAAGGCATTATTAAATAATTGTATAATTGTTATTCCAAAATTTTGGACGAGGTATTTTATTTTTTTGGTTTTGCCTTCTCCCCTTGCTGTTGCTATTGTAGTGTGTTCATTTATATATAATATATAAGTGCATAAATATACAGTGTAATTGCCCGTCGACAAACTCAATGTGTATGTGTTTGTGCAATGCTTTGGGTGTGTTTTGTGTCGGATCGCGTACACGTGGCCCGTAGGGGGTAGAGAGATTCAGAACGAGGGTGTCGATTTAGTAACGCAAAAAGAAGGTAGTGGGTCGGCGGGGGCAAGGGAAAACGCGGCGCGGCCATGATGTTTTTTTGTGTGCGCTTGTGTATGTGTGTGTGTGTGTGTGTGTGTGTATTTGTGTGCATTCAGGAAATTGTGTGTGCGGACTGCAGCCATGCATTATGCCACAGCTATCGCCGCCATTTCCCAGGGACTTTTTTCCACGACTCAGCGCAGCACTTTTCCTTATTTTTATTAGTTTTCAATGTATCCTATCAAAACACATTTATAATAATATTATTAGCCATTAGGTATAGATATACCTAATATATATACCAATATTAAATACACGCATCCTATATACTCCACTGCACTATATAGGACAATAGCGGGTATGTTTATTTTATATTAAATTATATATTATGCATTTTTAGTCTTTAGGTTAATCATGAGCCAGCATTTCACTAATTCCGCCATCGATACATATTTATTATTTAATCAATTACATACTATTTCCATACACAGACCTATAATTAAACAATTAAAGTGTTATTTAATGTTAGTTATCATTTAGGTAGGTACTAATTAATATTTTTTGCATCTTTATTGATCGTTGTATGACAAATGCTACCTATATTATGTGTAAAAAATTGCGCATCAAACTCTGCAATCTATACTGTGCCAACGAACATCGTGCATTTATATTATAGAATATAGATAATAGCTTATATTATATTATATTTTAAATTATGTACAAAAGTATGAACATGTAGGCATATTCAATTTTAGTGAATTATCTATGTACTATTGTCTATTATTATATTTTATAATATTCTATAATATTACTATATTATTTTAACACGGTTGTTGATAATTGTGATGTTGGTATCGCGAATTGTATAACCTTACAAACATACCTAATATATGTGGTTAATACTAAATATATATACATTTTTTAAACATAAAGACCGCTACAACTATGGCCATTGGTCTGACAGTAATTTAAATTATAACATAATAAAATATAATATTAGAATATTTTAGATACATATATAGACTTAAAATTATAAAAGTTTAAATTTCATTGTACAAATTAAATTTTTTTAAAAAACATATATAAATTAACAATTGCAGTAGGATTCAAACTGAGCATTTCATGAAGATGTATGGAGCAGAGGATTTCCTCTTGATATTTTTGCTGATTTCTGCATTCGGTTAGGATGTGCTTAATAGTTAGTTGGACACCACAGGTAGGGCTTATAGGTGGATCGTCTCTAGTCATTAGATGGTGATGGGTAAATTGGGTGTGGCCTATTCTAAGACGATTTATAATTGTTTCTCGTCTTCTGGAGCAATCTGACGGTAAAGGCCAAGGAAGTATTGAATTTTTAATTTCGTTAAGTTTTGTAGTTTGTTTTGACCAATATTTTTGCCACACTTCAGTAATATGATTTCTTATGAATTTTTTTTGCGTCTGGTAAGAGAATCCTGGGATTATTATAGCTTTAGGTGAGCTATGTGATAAATAGATAATAATTAATAAGTAATATTACTTATTCGATATATTACAGCCATCTACATTATACATATTTTGTTGTATGATAAACACATACTTTAAGCTTATAATACTATAAAAAAGATACACCATTAGACCAATAAACTATGTTAAATTCGTTAATCTATAGTTCTAAGTCAACAAAATCTAATACGCTATTTAGAACTCTGGATGACTATAATACGTTTTATAAGTCCTCTTATAAGTCTTTTGTAAAACTGTATACTGTTTAATTTTGATGTGTGTAATAATAAATAAATCAAATAGAACATATTATTTGAACTGTATTTCCTGAGCCTCCATTTACTATTAAAATTTTAATTCAAATAAATCTTATCGGTCATCGTTTTCAACAAAACAAAAAAAGTTTAGATTTTTATTTTTACCAAATCTTTTTATACTTACCTTTCTAAATTATAGTTTGCGAATAATTTAGTTACACAGAGTCACTATGAGGTGGCTGTTCTCATTGATCCCCAAAAATGGCTTAACTTAATTTTCGGATTTAAGTTAAAGAAATTGAATTTTTGTTTAATTAAGTTGATTATAATTAAATTTGTGATACAATATATCTAAGGTGGCTAATTCTCGTCTTATTAACAAAACCAAAATTTACTTACCATTATTATGACTTTTTTTTTAAATTATAAAATGTATTTATAAACATTTTGGCTCTTGATGCCATCGTATTTATCCATGTGGCTTGCGAACATATTCATGTTGGTCACCCCTGCAGCAATCTATAAACAGAAAAATCCATTTATGCGTCTATACAAAATATTTCAAAAAGTTTCAATTTTTTAAAAATATTTTTTACGTAATGTGAAGCCATTTCAAAACAATATTTCTGAAAAAAATAAATATTTTTTACTGTTTTTATTATTATCATTTTAAGTTTTATTTTCTTTTGAATGACACTGTGTATATTTTATTTCATTTTCCGAAGAAGTATGTTATTCGGGATATTTCAATATATAAAAATCAAATTTCGGACAAGTAGTTCATTAGTTATATTAAGTATTTAAAACACGTTAACTGCCATGTGTACATTATCTTGTACATGTTAAAAATGTCGTTCATATATAGGTATTATTTTTTGTATGTTTGCCAACATACATATACAATTCAGATGTCTACAATTGGTCAAAATAAAAAGTAGATTATATAATAGGAATAAGTCATGCTATGTGTTCGCTAAAAAAATAGAAATGGTCTTGGGAGCCACGAGATTCATATTCCTATCTAAAATCAACAGTACTGTGTCAGGATTTTGTACATGGAGATGGTGAGTTCAAAAACGTCAGTGTACATAATAATGTACACGAAAGCAAGTTTGGCAATTTATGGCGTGTACACAAAAATGTACACATGGCCTTCTGGGCAATGTATGAAATAAGTAGGTGGCAGTTAATGTGTTAAAGTTTAAATTAACAGTGGACAACATCTTACGTGGCACCCTTGTCTTGTACCTACCACTAATGATATCAAATTATATATAAAAAAAAAAAAAATTTGAGTTCTAAATAAACTTAAAACTTTTTGAGTGTAGATATTTAAGTGGATCACCTAGTATTTATTATGTTAAATATTGAAATATTTCAAACAATTCTGTAAATCATAATATATTTAATATTTTAAATAATTGTAACAACAACTTTAAGATTCTGAACGGAGCAATATATTATTGCTTGGTATTATTATACCTACTGAGTACAGTCGTATAGACAGAAAAGTTGATAACTGAGATTAGCGACTACTGATTAGTGGTGAGAACATATTAATAACTTTCAATAATACAATAATATGATATTATAAATATAAATATAACATTTTAATCGTTGTGTATAAACATTAATACTTATGTAGCCATGAATGTTAATTTATTTTCGTCAGTTCAAAAAAAAAAAAAAAAATACTAATTATTATTGATAATTTGTTTATACTGTACACACAATTCTATGAAGCAGGAGAATTCGGGGTATTGGACAAACACGAATTTAAAAATCTGAAATGGGGGGCTACATTTTTTTCACAAAAAATACAATTATAACTAATTTGTATATTATATGAGGAGGTTATAGATAATAATATTAGGAATACGATTTGATAACAATAATTTATTTATATTTTAAATTTATAGACTTTAAGAAGTATGAACTATTTATTATACGTTATCTAACTACATAATAGGTACATAAAATGTCCAAATTAAGGGTGGATAAAGTCCTTTAGCCTATTTACACGTTTATTTAATCATTAGGGGTCGCCAAAAGAAAAAATAAATGTCTTTATTCGTAGGTATTTTATTTTATAAGAACATTATATGAAATAATAATAATCAATATGCACCGTAGAGAGACACTATAAACCACATTATGCATACCTATCTATATTTAATTTAATATTCATAATTAGAACACTCGTTGTTAGCAATTTCCTCATTTATGAATCATCGGATGGAAATAAATAAATACATTTCTGTTCATCGACAATAATACTAATTTAATACTATTATACTTTCGTTTAGAAAAAAATGCAAATGCCTTTCGAATATACATAATATATTATAGGTAAATGCCTATACATACCCTGCACCACGATCTACTTACCTATTGTCTATAAACCCATATTATACATGCACATTTCTCGTATTTCGAATTGCGTCCGTGAGAGAATTATTTAATGCAGCACGAATATAATAACTATATATTACACATATATATATATACACGCATACATTACTGCAGGGACGTATTAAATATTATAATAAGCAAACGGTTATAAACAACGCGTGGTCGTCGTAATTATTATACCATAGTGCGTGTGTAGTATTTGTAAGAACACTGTGGATATATGATGCAGGGGGATCAGGCGAGCAGTTTAATGAACGAATTAGCATTTCCGGTTGCGGTGGACGGGGTTGAACGAAGACGATGTACACGGTGGCGGACGAGTGACGGAGACGCTTCACGACAGCAACATTTATTATCATAATTATTATTATTACCATTATGATAATATTCGTTATTATTTATATTGTGCACGCGCATATACGACAACTGACTGTTAATGGGAAAACGGAGGCGGCACGCTGACACACGCACATTGCAGCAGTTTTTGCACAAAACCAACTGTTGATATAGCTGCCTCTTCTCCCCCCACAACCATGTGTCAAGGGTGTACAAATTTCATAACGGGTCGTCTAAACAAAGGTGGCCTACACCTTAGTGTATATATAATATTTGAATTTGATATACCTATATTATATTTATGTATTAAATTATATATCGTGTATCTCTGTTGTGTGAGAGGTAGAGACGGGTCACACGCATATGTGTACTTTATAATATAATAATTATTATTTATAAGAAGACAGACTGTTGCTGCAAGCACACGGGAAAGACAAAACGAAAAAATTATATTCGGCACATTATAAAAATTGTATTTTGCCTTGTTTCTTTTCCACCCCAAGTTATTATATACCTATAGGCTACAGCTATAGTTGGTTTAATATGTTTGAACGTCTCGTCGCGTTATTCTAGTGTCGGAAGGTTTTAATTTTTTATGCATGAACAGAGTGCTCGGGTATTATTGATAGGTATGTATATAATTTATACACATTAATTTATAATATAGGCGTGTATACGTCGCTAATATACCACACGTCCTTGTATAGTCGTCTCCGTCGGGTTTCACACGGTTTTTTATCCCGTGTCTATAGATTTTATATAAGAACAATGCAATTATATTGCACCTGGACACTGCAGTCGTAATTGTTATTGTTATTATTACGTGTTTACGTATTTGTGCATTGTGCACTGTATGCTTAAATGTATGCACATTGTATGCATCAAAACTGCTCTAAGCTTAAGACAAACCCGTAGCGAATCGTTATATAATGTCCAAGTGCATATATTAGTACATATATTATATGTATGTAATTATGTAATATGCATAACATAACAATTGTCAACGACCACAACATAATGTAATAATGTAGAGCGGAGCGGTTACTTGGGAGTTGGTGCTGCCTTAAAATTTAAGAAATTGCTGATAGAGGTATCAAACAAGCACCTTGTTACAGATAAATTAATATTTTGTAACGAAACAACCAAACGCCTACATATTAGTGTAACGCCATCTATCGGTAAAAATAATCATAATCCAATAACTGTGATCACAGCATTGTTATACATACGCTATACACATTTAAATTATTATTTTTCTTCAATATTTTCTGACTTAAAAAACTTTAAAAATAATTATTGACTAATAATTAATTTATTTGTTGGCATAAAATTAAAATCAATCCCGTACCAAAATAGGTTTACAGAAGGCCGATCGACGTATGACAATCTCGGTACAATAAAAGAGCATTTAAAAACAAACAAATATTAGGCCTAGTCAGATTCGACAATCAACATTACAAAAGCCTACGACGTCACTATACAGAGACACTGCATACTATCCAACTACCTAAATTTAACAAAGTCTAAGTCCGGGAAATATCTTTTACTTCATAACCAATTTTTTAACAGATAGATCATTCCAAGTCTAAATATTTAATATGTATAACCAACTCATCTCTCAATCAAGGAAGCTGTATACTTCAAGAATCAGTTTTATCTGCCACACAATTTTTAGTAACAATTAACAAATAAATAACTAATGTAACTTCTCGTTAAAATCTAACATATTTTTCGACGACGCTTACTTTTTATGTAAAAAACTTTGAAAGTAAAAACATCAAAACGATATAAAATCATCTTTAAGAAATAACAATACATTTAGAAAAATTACCATTAAAAACCGGTTTTAGGTTCTCTCCAGAAAAATCAAGATTTTCAACTTCAGAATCTTTTCTGCTAGAAAAGTGAATCTAGTTGGTATTTACATTGAGGGGGTCAAAAGTAAAATAAGTCGGTAAATAGGTACCGCTCTCTTGTACAGCATGTGTCGAGTGGGTCACTGGAATAGATGTGTAAAATTTGATTTCAATGATGTAAATCATTATATATGAAAAACGATTCTGAGCGAAGACGGGCTGTCAGCCTATATAACTAAGTGTATTTTAAGATATTATTACTTTTAAAATAATGCATTTTACTAGTAATAATACAATAGGTCGAATTAATTTTTGCAGAAAACATTGCATTTGAAAATGTCATTGAGTGTATAAAAAATTATAATATACTTTAAAAGTTTCCAGCACCCACAAATAATGTTTTTAAATTACAACGAAATAACTAACATTGCCATTCTTCATTTAAATATCTAATTTCGTACAAATTTGAACTTAAAATTTCTGTAAAAAATTATTTTTTTGATTTTTTGGTTACACTATTAAATATTTATAAAAAACCTTGTTTTGAATTTTTAATCCTTAGTTATAATAATTGAGCATTTTATAAATTTTTAACTATAAAATAACTTGCAAATGTTCGACGATGAATTTCGGTCAAAATTTGAATGCTTAAATGCTTATAAAAAAATATTGTACCTATGTATTTTTATTATTTTTGATCTGCTATTTTAACAACATATAAGGAATCTTGTATTAAATTTTCAAAAAATTTAACCCAATAAATTTTTTTTACCTATATTTAAAGAAAAAAACTTGAAAAAACCAAAAATTTCTTAAGCCTAAAATTAGTTTAAAAATTCTTAAAATATTTTTTAATTTTTTTTTGGTGTATAGAAAATGATAATCTTAAACATTTTGTGAAAATTTCAAATGTCTTCAATTACATTAAAATAAGAAAATTGTTCGGGAAAAACGAGTATCCAATGTCTAATTTCAAAGGTTCATAAAAAATAACTTTAAATTTCCGATAAATTTTTTTTTAGAAAGATAGAAAAATTTATAGAGATTATTGTGTTGAATTTTCAAATCCTAGATTTAAATAGATAAATTTTTATGAGTTTCCTAACAAAAAAAACTGCAAAATTTCGTAATTTTTACGTATTTTCTCTAACTTTTCTCAACTTTAGATACTTATAAAAAACTATTAGAGACTTACGCTCAATTTTTTTTTTAATTTTTATTTACAAGTTATGATGAATATTATATTACATTTTCAAGTTTTTTGACTGATTGAAAATTTTTTTATTGACTATAATAAAAAAAAAAAAAAAAAAATAAAAAACCTAAACATTTATTATGCTTATAAATAGCTCAAAAAAATCAAAATATTATGAACATTTTATGGTGAATAGAAAATGTTTATATAAAGATTCAGTGAAAATTTCATGTACTTACGGCCATTATTTCTTTTGTTACATTAAAAATAAAAATAAATCTTGTTAAAAATTCCCATTTTTCCTTAATTTTATTTTTTGTTTTTCCTCGGTGCGTTTAAAAACTATCGGAAATTTTTTACTTTTGATTCCCCAAAGTACTAACTGTATTCACTTTCTTATCAAAAAAGACAATGCTGAAGAAAATTAGAGCACTTTTACTGCACTAAAACGTGATGACAAACATACATACAAAAAAAAAAAAAAACACACAGCATTGTAAAATCAATACTTTCATCGCTCTGCTCAGAATCTTAAATGATATTATTTTTTGTTGTTATAATTCACAAATATAATACCGATAATACATATAGAAACACAGAATTTATTTATTTATTTATTGAAATATTATACGATGTGGACCCAGTTACATGAATTAATTAAATTTAATATAATAACATTCGAAAGATAATTTTTAAATAGTAAAATACTTAATTAAAGAGTACAAACAAAAATAATATTATAATTATATCATATAAAAATAGATACAAAATCATTCGAAGAATAATACAAGGAAAAAACCTCTACGTGGTGTACCCGAGGCAACGTTTAACGGCTAATTTTTCCAAACACAGGCACGTGTTTTTTGTCTTGGTATCCTCTTATACTTCTATAAACTATAAAGCATGATAAACATTAAACGGCCCTTATCAGGGCCAACTATGATAATCGCTTCGATAAATATCGAAGGTATATCACAAGAAAAAGAAATTTTACTAGCGCAATTATGTAAAGATGTTCAATGCGACCTTCTGTGCGTACAAGAAACGCACAGAGATCAGAATATGTACACCCCTAAGATTGATGGAATGAAGTTTGTCAACATCATTCACCACAAAAAACATGGAAGCGCCATGTTTGTAAAGAACACAATAGCTATCAATTCAATGCAAATACACGGAGCAGTGGACATGGAAGTATTAACAATTAATTTGGGAACCATTTTAATTTCATCAATATATAAACCACTAAATACAAATTTTAACCCAATCACAATATCCAATCAAGATGTACAACAGAAGATCAGAGTAGTAATTGGTGACTTTAACAGTCACAGCCCAAGCTAGGATTACGGAAATATGAACGATGATGGAGAAAAGGTGGAAGAGCGAGCTGAAGGCGAGAATTTATCCTTAATTCATGACCCAAAATTACCGGCATTCTTCAACAGTGGAAGGTGGAAAAGAGGATATAACCCTGACCTTATTTTTGTAAGCGACACTATAAGTCATTTATGTACAAAGGAAATCGGACAGAGCCAATCCCTAATACTCAACATAGACCTATCATATGTAAAATAATGGCTGCAATACATCCAAAAAAAGTGCCTTTCAAACGAAGATTTAACTTCCAAAAGGCAAACTGGAAAGATTTCGCAAAGACTCTAGATGAAAATATGATTAGTATTGACCCAAAACCAGAAAACTATGAATTCCTTATTAAACATGTAAAAACGTCCGCAAGAAAACATATCCCGAGAGGTTGCAAAGAATATCACATACCGGGCCTCACGCGAGAACTGGAAAAACAACTAAGAACGTATGAAAAATTGTACGAGAGTAACCCCTTTGACAGTGCAACTATTAGAGAAGGAGAAATGTTATCCAGGGCTATCTCAGATGTCAAAAGAAATAAATGGAGAGACATGATTAAAGGAGCAGATATGAAACATAGTAGCAGGAAAGCATAGAGTATGATAAAACGACTTAATAACGACCCTATTCAGACAAAACGTCGTCAAAAATAACAGCTGATCAAATTGCCAGTCAATTGATAGAAAATGGGAAGACAGGTAAAACAGGCGTGAAACGAGACGAATATAAAATTCAAAGGGACAGAGATAACGAAACAGAAGATCTCAGTACATCAATTACCAGTGAAGAACTGGAAAGCGCTATAAGAAATATGAAAGATCATAAAGCAGTGGGCCTGGATGATATATTCACAGAAGAAATCCGCCATTTTGGACCAACAACAAAAACATGGATACTTAACCTCCTCAATAATATTCTAATAACACAAAAAATACCTAAGATTTGGAGGAAAACCAAAATAATTACTCTCCCAAAACCGAAAAAAAATCTTACAGACCCAAAACACTTTAGACCTATATCACTGTTGTGTCATATGTACAAAATTTTTGAAAGAGTTCTACTCAATAGATTAATATCATTTATAGATGGAAAATTAATACCACAACAGGCGGGATTTCGACCTGGCAAATCGTGCACAGGACAGATTCTCAATTTAACACAGACAATAGAAAATGGCTATGAAGCAAAGAAAATCACAGGTGTAGTTTTTATAGATCTAACTGCTGCCTATGACACGGTAAATTATAGGATAATGACACACAAGCTATATAAAATCACACATGATTTCCGTTTCGTAAAAATAGTAGAAGCTTTACTAAGTAATAGGAGGTTCTTTGTAAATCATAACGAAAAAAACAGCAGACGGAGAAAGTCTAAAAATGGTCTACCACAGGGCAGTGTAATAGCACCAACAATGTTTAACATATACACCAACGACCAACTAATATCAAAAGACCAATCAGTAAACCATTACATATATGCTAACGATACCGCAATTGCAGCCCAAGACACAAGCTTTGAAATAGTGGAAAAAAAATTAACAACGATACTAAAAGAGGTTGGTACTTATTACCATAGAAATAATTTACGACCAAACTCAGCGAAAACCCAAATATGCTCTTTCCACCTGAAGAATAAGGAAACAAACCGTAAATTGAACGTAATCTGGGACGGCATAGAACTCAATAATGCCCAATATGCCAAATACTTAGGAGTAACTCTGGATAGATCATTAACATACCGAGCTCACTGTGAAAAGTTAAAAAAAAAAATAGCGTCACGAAACGGACTGTTACGAAAAATTACGGGAAGCTGTTGGGGAGCTCAGCCACACATATTAAGAACTACTGCAATGGCTTTATGCTTATCAACAGCCGAATATGCATCATCAGTATGGGGGAGATCTACCCACTCAAAACAAATTGATGTCGCACTAAATGAAACATGTCGACTGGTGACTGGTTGTTTGAGAAACTCAAAAGTTGAAGAAGTATATGTACTAGCTGGAATTGCACCACCGACAATTAGGAGGGCTGTACAAGCAGATTGGGAAAGGACTAAAATGACGAATGACAATAGACACCCTATGTATGGAACGGAAGCAAATAATTTCCGGCTAAAATCGAAAAATAGTTTCCTAAAAAAGACGAAATGCTTAACAATAACTAAAGAACAGGAAAGAGTTATACAATGGACAAACCAAATTAGAGACGAAAGATGGGCACCAACTGAAATGTTAGCATCAGGCAACCAATTAGAATGGCCCATCTGGAGAACATTAAACCGAATGAGAACAGGAGTTGGATGCACTAAGGACAATTTGAAGAAATGGGGACTACTTGAAGGAACATCTACAACTTGTGAATGTGGGATGGAACAGTCAATGAAACATATTATGCAATGTCCAATCTGCCCTTACTCGTGCACACAAGATGATGTGATAAATGCAAATGAGGACGCCCAAGCCGTCGCTAGTTTTTGGGCTGAAATCATATAACAAGAAAACGACAATTAGTTACCATTATTTGAATCTGAATTATTTTAATATGTTTAATTATTTTATATATTTTATCTGCTTGTTTGTCTATTTATGTTTATGTTTATGTTAAATATTGTACCTACATAATAGTGTGCCTGACACGAGAAAAAAAAATTCGAAGATAATTTTTTAACAACAAAAATAATTAGTTTAATAGTATAAACAAAATTATAATTAATATTATATGTATATCAATTTATATGTATGAATAAGTTGGCGGAAACATGATTTTTAAACGAATTGAAAGGAGATATAACAAAACGGATCGATGTTAAAATTATTTATAGAGTTCATAATTTTCAAGAGGGGTGTGTAGTAGTATAATTAGTAGTTTGAGATTTTAAATAAAATAGATTTGTTGATTGGGTGTGGGCTGAAGGAACTTTAATTGATAGACGGCTTAAGAAGTTAGGACAGTCAATATAGTTATTTGACAACTTATAAATAAAATATAAATTAAGCCTGATTCTGCGCTGTTCCAGGGTTTTAAAATTTAAATAAGTAAGGTTAGGTTAGGTCAGGTTACTGGCGCCTCGACGGACACTCAGTGATGGTGGCTGAGGTACTCGGAGGAAAGATCCTGTCGCTCCCGAGAGTTCCCACCATTTCGGCCGTTGTAGTGTACCGTTTATTACGCCTAAAGTGCTCATCGACGTGGTACGTCATTACGCGTTGATTGACTCAAGCTGCGTCCAAATCGGTCCACTATTTCCCGGGAAACTGAGCTTTTCACGCTTCTCATGTGGTTTCCGCTACTGTGTTACGCATGTTACAGTTTTTCGCTAAAAAGTGCGCGTTCGGGTCGGTGTCGGTTTCGAGTCGACTCGATTATAAACCTACACTCCCCTGCGAAGCCTCCGGCACTCCCGCACAGTGCCAGGTACCACCATCTCGTGGAAAACCCGCTCATCAGCCCTTCCGCTTACACCTGATTTGCGAACGAATTCCAAGACGGACGTTTGCGCGCGCTGGCTAGAAGTGGCCAGCCTGCTGAGAAGCTTCCGAGGACATCACCTTTTTGTGTGTCCGACATCGGAAGGGTAAGTAAAACTCAATTCTAGTACCTCTCTATACTTAAACACGGCTGCCCATAACCGCCCTTGAGTAACGGGATTCCACAGCAACAGCTGATCAACAGCTGATCACGGTAACAGCTGATCAACATCTGATTGGAGTCACAACTGATCAACAGCTAACCAACAGCTGATTTTTGGAACAACTAACCGTTGGACCAGACATCGCGGACATTTGTCCAATTGTCAAACTGTTCCTCAGACAACTGTTTCCCATTTTCATAGTTTTGGTTTGATTAGTTGGATCCTCAGGGGATTTCGAGCCGCTGGTGGATGGTACAGTTACCTTCAGATTCGGTACGCCCACCGGTGTCAGCGCCTGGTCCCATTGACGGTCCAGGATCCGTCAGCGTTCCCCCACAGGATGACATATTCAAGTCAGTGAAGGCCCTAGATAAGGCGTTGCAGACGCAAGATGGCGAATTTAGTATCCTGTGCGCCAAATCGGCGGCAGCTTTGCAGTTGCTAACTGACAAACTACGCAGCGAATCGGCGAAGGATGCGATCAAAGAGGTTTTGGTAGTGGTCGTCTGTCTCAAAACGATCCGTGAAACGGTGACCAAGGCGTTTAGTGTGGTGGCAACTCACATGAAAAATACAACGAATCACACTGCAGAAAGTCGACGCAGAGGTATAGGCCATGGTTGTAGGATGAATAATCCATCTACCAAGAGGGCGAGAGAATCGGGTCTACCTGGACAGAGGTGATTAAAAGGGGTTCAAAATCAAGAGGCCCAAATCTCTGGTGGGTCTCCCCCTTAAGCCAGGTGGTGTTATAGGCAGTAGGCCGGCGATAGGTCTACGGGCCAACCCTCACCTGGTTGAGATACAGGTGGAGGCACTGCATCAATGAAGATGGATGGTCAACAAAGAACTAGATCTCGTCCAGCCGCGATCCTGGTCAACGTGGGCTCGGAAGACTTCCAGGAATTGGTTAAAAAAATCCGTTGTGGGGTCAACCAAGACGTAATAGGTGACCGCGTTTAGGTATGCTGCAGGCTAAGAGCGGCGGTCTGTTGTTAGAGGTCTGAGGTGACTCGGCACAGGTAGAAGCAATACGAGCTGAAGTATGCAGTCAGCAGGATCGAATATCGAGGTCAAGTCCCTCCAGCGGAGATCGTTGCTCGAGATTAGGGGTCTGGACCAATGGTCAACCTCGGATGAAGTGGCGACGGCTGCTGGCGTCGGACGTGAGGTTCTGAAGTTAGTGACCATGAGGAAACGCTATGGCAGCACCCAGATGGCCTTGGTGATGGTCCCAATCGAGTTAACTCGCGATCTACTGTTATCCGGGAGGATATAGATCGGTATGGTCAGTTGCAGGGTCAGGATATCCGAACAGAAGGTTAGATATTTTAAATGCCTGTCGCTCGGTCACATGTCGAATGCTTGTGACGGCCCTGACAGAATGCTGTGCTGTAGGCGATGTGGCGAAGTCAGCATAAGGCTGTAAGCTGTTTTGCTACGGCTGATAAAATCGACGCCTTCACTAGGACCCTAGGAGCGATGAACAACAATCAATAATAAACGACCATACTCTTAGACAACCTAGGAGCCAATCAGTTGTGCCCTCATCGCTGGATATTGGAGTGGTCCAGATCAATCTGAACCACTGCTGGGCGGCACAGCAGCTGCTCCTTCAAACAATGGCGGAGCGAGACTTATCGGTGGCGGTTATTTCTGATTTCCACCGCGCTATGGGGGACACCGACCATTGGTTCGAGAGCAGGGATGGGAAATACGCAGTTCTTGTTGCGAATACCTCCATGGTTCCCATCTCCGACCATGGTGCCGGCGCTGGCTTTGGGTGAGATTTGGCGCTCTGGTTATTTATAGCTGCTACTGCTTCCCCAAATGTTCGTTTCAAGACTTCGATTTCTTTCTTGGTGGGTTGGAGCAGTCTATTCGGAGTCTTCTCACAATGCACGTAGACTTAGTAGTTGCGGGTGATTTTAATTCCCACTCCCCGGAGTGGGGCTCTTCGACTCTTGACATGAGAAGGACACATCTCTCTGATCTAGTCTCGTCGCTTGGCTTTGTAGTATATAATGTTGGCTCTCTTCCGACATACAGGCGGTACAATGCGGTCTCTATTGTTGATATTATCTTTGTGTATGCCGCTCCGTCCAGCCGTTTACGCGTCCTTGATTGGTCGGTTCTGGAAAAAGATTTCACTGCCTGCGACCAATTTTATATAACTTATAAATTGACGACTCCTACTTCGACGTCTGCCTCACCTGCTGAAAGAAGAACATTGGTACTTGGTTGGTCAGTCAAGAAGATTAACTGAGATGCTGTCAACCTTTACTGGGATCTGGCTGGCCCCTCCCTTCTGCTACTTACGGTCGCCTCGGCTGAGGAACACGTTGACCGGCTTAGCGCCCTTCTCACCGCTTCGTGTGATGCGGCTATGCCGCGCCGGGTTGTTTTTAGGAAAAAACGCTTTATGTACTGGTGGAATGATAATATTTCTACTCTGCGGAAGAGAGCTGTTGACGCTAGGAGGCGTTACCAGCGCGTGGGGCGTAGGTCTAGCCTAGCAGATAGAGCTTCGGAGCGTGAAGCTTTCATCCATGCTCGTGCGGAACTTAAACGGGCCATCCGTTATGCCCAGGAGAGCAGTTGGACGGAACTGTGTAGGTCAGTTGACTGTGATCCGTGGGGCGTTCCCTATAGACTGGTGACAAAGAGATTGGGCCGTCGTCTCCCAGCACTGGATCACGCTACATCGCTCAGCCTGGCTCGTGGTTTATTTTCGCCTTCTCCCGTAATTGATTGGAGTCTCATTCCGGCGACGGTAAGTCCCTAGTGGGCTCTTATGAATGTGTCAAGCAGTTCTGTCGCAGTGCCGCTGTTTATGGCCGATAAAGTTGCGAGTGTCGTTGCGAAACTTCCAACGGGTAAGGCACCTGGGCCTGATCTAGTTCCTAACGAAATGATCAAAGTTGTATTTCGGAATTTCCTAAATTTTTGGTGAACTGTTACAATTCTTATCTTGTGGAGGGTGTATTTCCGAAGTGCCAGAAGTGTGCCAAGCTAGTACTTCTTTATAAGGGCAACGGGAAACCACGAGATCTTCCGTCCAGCTTCTGCCGTATCGGTCTTCTGGATGGCATAGGAAAGGTTTTTGAGAAGTTACTCCTGGATATTGCGGTCATACTGACAACCAAACGAGGCTATGACAAGCCATCGTTCCACATCAATGGTAGTGAAATTGCGTTGAGCGACAGCGTTCGATACTTGGGTGTTCAACTGAGTCGTGTCCTAGGGTTCGGGTAGCATGTAGAGACGGCTAGCGAGAAGGCTACCAAGACAGTGTCTGCGCTCACAAGACTGATGCCTAATGTCGGAGGTCCCACAGCGAAAAAAAGAAAGCTGCTAGCCACAGTGGTTCAATCCCAGCTACAGTATGCCGCTCCCATCTGGCACGGAGCACTACGACATGCGAAATACAAGGCTAAACTGTCTGCCCCGTAGAGGATGATGGCCCTACGTATAGCTTGTGCATATTGCACGGTTTCCAATAACGCTATTATGGTTGTGACCTTGTGCCGGACATTGTTGGTCACTTGTTTCCTGCGGCCCCTGTTACCAACTGGTTGGAAGAGACCTCACCGGTTGTTTGGATATCTTTGATACTTTTGATGCAGCCTCAGATGAGCTGGAGTTTGTGAGAACTGTCCCAGAATTTTCCGTCAAGGAGTTTGCGGCGGCTGCAAAAAGACTGCCTGCAGGTAAGGCCCCGGGCCCTTCGGGCATCCCTAACGAGGTCCTGAACCGGTTGGCCTGTGCTCGACCTTTATCTGTTCTCCGTGTCTTCAATGAATGCCTCTTGACTAGTACCTTTCCTCGATGTTGGAAAGGAGCGCGACTGGTGTTGGTCCGCAAAGCACCGGATAAGCCACCAGACTCTCCTTCGAGCTATAGGCCGATTTGCCTATTAGATACTCCAGGGAAGCTCTTGGAGCGGCTTATACTTGTTCGTCTTCAAGCCCATCTCGACGGACATGGCGTAGGCCTCTTGCCAAATCAGTTCGGCTTTAGGCGAGGTCTTAGCACCGAAACTGCTATTGAGAGGGTGTTAAATATTGCTGATTCTGTGCCTACTATATCGAGGACTAAGGAGCTTTGCGTACTAGTCACACTCGACGTTAAAAACGCCTTCAATACTCTGCGATGGACCGTAAGTGATCGTGCCTTGCGTGTGTTCAAGACTCCTGAGTATCTGGTAGATATTATCCGATCTTGGTTATCCGACCGTACGTTACTCGTTGGTGAAGACCTTTCTTCTCGCCCGGTGAACTGTGGTGTTCCCCAGGGTTCGGTCCTGGGGCCTACCCTGTGGAACATTGCATACAACTCCTTGTTGAGTATGGTGGTTCCATCTGGAATCCAGTTGGTTGCTTTTGCCGACGATCTTGCCGTTGTCGGTGTTGCCCCCTCTGGCCCTTTCCTTGAGGATCTTGTCAACCCTGTGCTGGCACGTATTGACTCGTGGATGGTGGATAACGGTCTCCAATTGGCTCATCATAAGAGCGAGGCTGTGATGCTGACTCGGAGGAATGCTTTCTCTTCCCCTCGTCTTTATGTTGGTGGTCATAATTGAGATCCAGAGGCAGTTGCGCTACCTCGGAGTCATTTTGGATCAACGGCATACCTTTCTGCCGCACGTTAACGCGGTAGCTGGCAAGGCCTCCCGTACGGCCGTGGCTTTGACGTCCTTGATGCCCAACGTCAGCGGGCCATGTCAGGGGAAGCGGCGGCTTCTAGCCTCAGTGGTGGAGAGTCAGCTCCTCTATGCTGCATCGATCTGGTCTACCACGGTGTTGAACTCGTCTAGAACCGTCTCTAGACTGATTCGTCCCCAGCGAGCTGTCGCACTTAGAGTCATACGGGCCTACCGCACGGTATCAGATGAAGCGGCTCTGCTATTTGCCGGCATGCCGCCTGCCGATCTCTTAAGCCTGGAGAAGTCTATAATAAGAACCCGTCTACGTCAGCCTTTAGATCCTGTTAGACAACTAGCGGTGCTGTCGAAAGCTGTTGTGAGGCGTGAGGAGCGCAGGACTACTATAGCTCTATGGCAGGCCAGATGGTCTGCCACGACTAAAGCGGCCTGGACTCTCCGCGCTATTGCGGATGTAGACAGATGGTTGAGTAAGACTGTACCTCGGGTACCCTTATCCTATCACATGACTCAGGCTCTCTCTGGACATGGATGCTTTCAAGTCTATTTGCACAGAATGAACAGAGCCCCTGATCCTCACTGCTTCCACTGTTCAGAGGATCAAGACAACGTCGAACACACTCTGTTTGAGTGCCCCGAGTGGTTAGCCTTGAGGGTGGAGCTTGCGATTCGTCTTGACCATCCTCCCACGGCTGATGATCTACCTAACTTGATATGCAGCCCCACGGTTGATGCTCTCCGGGCGGATGCTGATCTGCGTTCCAGGGCGCTGAAGAATGCACAAGAGGATTCGCGGCTCTTCCATTGCATGGTGGAAGTCATCATGTCTGCGAAGGAGGCCTGTGAAAGGGATAGGCAGGCCATGGTGGTGGCCTCCCCCTGAGAGCTCATCTGCTGTCCTGCCGATCAGAATCATCAGAATCATCGTGAGGATCCAAGGCCTGCGGGACTTGACTTGCGTCTTGACCTGCCCCGAGTGGATCTCACAATCTTGTCTCTCCTCCAAGTATTGTCATGCTTGTTTCCTGTGAGGATTCAACGGCTGCGGGACTTGACATAAGTCTTGTCCTGCCTCGAGTGGATCTCACAATCTAGTCTTTCTTTTTCAAGTATTTTAATGCTTGTTTCCTGTGAGGATTAGGTTAGGTTAGGTTAGATTAGGTTAGGTTAGGCTCTCCCCCAAGGGACTCACCTTGACGCGGTGGGGGAGCTTGCGGGCCTTTAATTAGGTCTTACTAAGCAGTCCCGGTCTAAATTAAACTTCACAAGTAGTCTCACCTTAATTGGTCGGACAGGCTTGGTCCACCTGTAAGCACTTGCAAACGGACACAGGTGAAGGTAACACCGAAACAAATCCCCCTGGCAGTAGGGTTAAAATGCAAGGGAGAGCTACCCTTTCAAAAACTCAATATGGAGGCACGTAGGCGAAATATTGTTACCGCATCAGGGGATTCGGACCCCCAGATGCCAGCAGTCGGGAGTGAGCAAGCGGGCTCCCGGCGGTCGTCATCCAACGACCGCAGAGGAATGGGGGTGGCTAGCCAGGCCCCCATCTCCTCAATTGCTACTAGTGCTGAAGATGCCGTGGACCTTGGCCCGTTCGCGGCATGCGATGAATTGGAGATTGTTGGAACTAAGTTGGCCAAAATCGTTTCGGCTCTCAAGGCGTTCTGCGCCGAGAACCGTAACGTTCACCAACTAGTGAAGAAGTGGGCCACGGAGCTGGTTGGAGTGGTCGGTGGCTTCGATGGGAAGATGGCGAGACTCAGGAGGAGTGTCACGGGTATGGATCGTGAGCTGTCGGACGTCCACACGTCCATTAGGCTGAGGGAGTTTAACGACTCCCTCAACGCTAGTATGGTGGTGGCCAACAAGCCGTCCACTGACGCCGAGGTGCACACACCTTGTTGGTTGGACGTGGGTCCCACATCATCGTCGGGAGCCGAACAAACCCGAATCGTTGACACTGCCCCAGCTTGGGCAGATGTCGTTAGGAGGAAAAAGAGGAAGAAGAATCCACCCTCCCCTGATGCACCGAAGGCTGCCGTGGTGAAGGCGAGTGCCGGTACGAGGCCACGCGGCAAAACGCGTCCTCCGGCGATAATTATAAATGCGGGGTCCGAGGAGTTTCCGGACCTTGTGAAAAAGATCCGGTCTGGCGTTTCCCCCGACATCATAGGGGATAGCGTCGTGGGGATGCGGCAGACCAAGGCCGGTGGCCTACTGATCGAGGTTCGTGGCGACCAGGCAAGGCTGGAGGAGATTAGAGGGGAAGTTGCCAGGTCAGCGGGTACCAATGTCGAGGTCCGCACCCTCGAGCCAAGAGCATGGTTAGGTTAGGTTAGGTTAGGTTAGGTTAGGTTTATCAAAACCCCCGTACCCGAAGTGCACCTTCAGACCATCGGCGTTAACGTTCTGCGCCCAGGGGCTGGAAAATCCTCTTTTTCCTGCCCACCTAATTTTGGGCTGTGGCTCTTGGTATTGCGCCTACTCACCGCCGCGCGAGGGTTAGATGACTAGCTGGTGCTCTGGTGATTTTGTGGACACCTGTATTTTCTTTTTCCGACATCGTTTCAGTGAGTAATTACAATTTTGATTTTCCCCTATTGAAATACACGGCCGCCGTGGTTGACCTCGAAACCACGTCCACGGGCCTATTGGCCGTTGTGAACTTTTGACGTTTGTACGTACTGGTCGGTTGTGCGTACATCAAAGAGGTTGCAAAGTCGTTGTTGTCGGGCGGCGGGAAATTCAAAATCACCTCCAACGTGGAGGTATGGTTTTTTCCCTGTTGTTCAACTTCTAATTACCGTGGAGCAACGCGGTAAACGCCAAGGGGCTTTGGAAGGCGAAGTGGCTGCTCTGGTACAATTTGGAACATAAGCCCTCACCCCCCCCCACCAATTTCAAACCCCCATATTACTTAGAGCAGGGCTTGTAGAGCTCTC
>JACXSJ010002744.1:0-37672 GCA_014851325.1 Pentalonia nigronervosa
TTTGAAATAAAAATGTCGATGTGGAAAAAATTGAATTAAGTTAAATATGTCTTAAAAAGTATAAAATAGCGTATAAAAGTGTAAAATATGTCCTAAAAATAAAAAAGACTCAAAATATGCATTTATATGCAAGATAAAATTTCAAAACTAGCTTGGTGAAAGCATGAAACGTATTTGTTTCGTACTCTGCTATTTTTGTGACTGTGTAAAATAAATATGCAAATGCTACAAGTCCTCTGCCCTACTCATTATATTATAATATAATTTTATAATTTCTAAAAAGTATACAATATATCAATACATGATTCCTAGTATTAGCCATTAGGTACAGTAGGTAGGTACCTATATAATTTTTCGACTAAATGTCAGGCTTCGAAAATAATAATAATACTAGTTTATTTTTAACACTTGTTTTGTGATTGTCGATTGTTAATCGATAATAATTATTCATTTCATTTCCGATAAGTCAATTTTAACTTTACCATAATTCACACCAAACATTACCTGACATATCTTTTGACAAGAAAAGCAAAATCGATTGAAATGTAACAAATTTATATTAAATTATAAACAAAATAAATCAACTTAACTTCTTAAAATGAAAATTTAATTCGTCGATTTCATGTTAATAAAACAAAAATGTAGTTAAGTCAATAAGAAGTTAAATCGACGGAAATCCAAAAATAACTAGTAAAGTTGAAAATTCAACCTATCGGGTTATGTTATTTATAACGAGCTACATTGAATAGCTTAACAGATTAATGCAGCACGACGTTTTATATTTAACCGGTAAATCGTATGAAATGTTTATATTTGTTGACTATAATATTTGGTGGGAGAAATAGTACGAACTTCCGTGATATTGAACAACTACAGCTAACAAGGCGCATAATATTATATATAGCGGAGAGTTTGACCTATATTGGACAGTATCCGCTACGGTTCGATTGGTGTGGAGATGATAATATCGTTCTCCAAGAGTCTGCAAGTACAAGAGTGCATCGATGCACCACTGCTAATGTCCGATATTCGCAACATGCCATCAAATCTCGTGATATTCGTGTTTTCGATTATTTTGTTCACGCGTTCAACTCTCTCGCAGTCGGTTTACGGGCCGTCCGAACAACAAGGAATTCCCTTCCGGGAAAACAATTTCCTGGGCAGTCGGCCCATTTCGCGCGAGTACGATTTCGTCGTCGTCGGCGCGGGCCCGGGGGGCTGCGTGGTCGCGAATCGGTTGACCGAAAATCCAAACTGGTCGGTACTGGTGCTGGAAGCGGGACCAGATGAATCCTTGTACACGGACATACCCGGCGCACAGTCGCTGTTGGAGACGTCGAGCACATACAGTTGGGGATACACCACGGAACCGGCGAAAAACGGCTGTCTCGGTTTCAAGAACAAACGCTGCGCCTGGCCGACCGGCAGAGGCATGGGCGGGTCGTCAATCATCAACGCCTTGTTCTACACGAGAGGGAGAAAAGACCATTACGACGAGTTGTCGGCGCTGGGCTACTCCGGATGGGCTTACAGAGACGTGTTGCCCTATTTCTTGAAATCGGAAAATAATTCCATCCCGGAATATCAACACTCGCCGTTTCATTCGCAAAATGGATACTTACACGTCGAACGGGTCCGATATCGTTCGCCACTCGTCGACATGTTTATCGACGCGGGCGGTGAACTGGGATTGCGAAAAAATATTGATTACACGGTTGATCTGGAAAATGGAATATCGAGTATACAGGCTACGACAATAAATGGGCGACGGGTAAATATATATTTGCATTTTGTTCGATGAAAATGACGATGTATATTAACTGCGGGGCGGTGTACGACTGCTAATGGCACGATTTCTAACGTTTTTTTACCTGCCATTTTTCGTGCGGCGTTGCCAGATTTGGCGTTAGTCGATTATATTTATACCATAAACCCATTTAATATTATTCGTTGACATTTTGTTTTATTTTCAAATAACCAAATCGTTTAAAGTTAAAGTCGAATTCTTGTTACTTCCTAAGTAAATTTCACCAGTAAATACAAAATCTCTACGTTTTCATAATTATTTTTTTAGAAATACCAATGAGTCAGATAGAGCTTGCCAAGGACGTACAATTGTTAGTTTTATAACCCCCATAGTTCTATCTTCCGACACACGTAGTGATTTTAGTTTTAAAACAAACACAGACACAAACTTTGATATTAATAAATTCTATTAAAAACAATGTACATAATAATATGTTCAAAAAAGATCAATCTTAAATTGAATCAACAGTAAAAAATTACAATTATTATAAAATACACAAGAATCCAATTTTGTGTAAACAAAAAAACTAGAAATTTATAACAAGGAAAAAATTTAAAAAGAAAAAAAAAATTTGGAAAAAAAAATTCAAAAACTATTATTTTGTAATTATTTTAGTTTGTAACATATTATATGTTATTATGCAACAGTATTATTAATATCGAATAGTTTTTATTTAATAAAAAAAAAATGTTTTAATTAAATCTCCAAATAAAATAAAACGTATTCAGAAAACATACACTATCTAAACTTGACAACGTAGTCTTATAAAACGTTCATAAACGTTCGTTTTTCGACTAAAAAAAAAAAATTTCTTCGATAAGCTACATTCGTATGCAATCGTGTTATAAAGAAAGTAAAACGTTCGCAATCGTGTTGCACCCATATAAAGTACACCTACGTTAAGAAGACCCTCGCGATGGATGTTCCCGAGTTCTAATTAAAATATTACATTACATATAGATCCTACCGATTATCTGTGCATAGTATAATATAGGGATAGGGTTTATAATATGCGACAAAAAAAATGTGAAAAAATGCAAAAACTACACTTTTAAATTCTAAAATATTATATTAAATTATTAATGTTATTCAAAAGTATTACACGAAACAATGATGTGGTGTTAAAAATTTTAAAAATAAAAGACCTCCTGTTAGACTTACATAATATGTTTTTATATTTGCTAAAACTACGTTCGACATCACATGACGTAAATGTCGCGATTTTAAGGTTTTCGATTTATCCAAGAGTTAGATTGTAATGAAAAACATCCATCCAGATTACTTCCATTTTTTTACATTTTACATACCTACTATATCTATATTATTATATTAATACTTGAGTATTTTGTTTTATTTTATTTTTTTTTTTTTTTTTGATTGATCATATTCTATTTTTTTTTTTTTTTTATTTATTAACCACCACGGCTAAAATATACTATAAAACATTCATTTTAGATGCTTATTGTCGAAATAATTATACAATAATATGCATTTTATTCAATATCTGAAAAATAAAATAACTACCCATTTGCTTCATTATGACATAATTCGTGGACATTTAAAATTTTCAAACAAAAACAGCAATCAGAAGTTGCAAAAAAACATGACAATGCATATAAATCCTAGTCCTAATTAATAAATATATAACAATTTCAAATACAAATTCTAAGTATAAGTAAACACACCTACGACCTACTTATAGTTTTAAGCGAATATAGACATTTGATTGTTTATTCTACTGTGGGAGTTAAATTTCGTGATTAAGATGTACCTGCTTGTGTCTAAACTTCTTTGTGAAGTAATCTACTTTTAATATTTTATGCCTCAAGAGGACGCTACACCCATGTGCCAAATGGTACGTTCTAGAATATCCATTATAAATCTATTATGTTTAATACTAGAATGAATTATTTTAATTTTAAAACAAGTGATGATCATTGTTTAAAATTATACAAACAATTTATAATTTTAAAACGATCATAACTAGCTTTAAAATTAAAATACAAAAAAAAACTTATGAGATTCACAATATAACATTCTTACTTCTAAATTTGATAATAGATTAATGCGCTCTAATATGAAACATAACGGAGTTAAATGGATTATCTAAAACGTACAATTAAAAGAAGTGAAAAGATGGCATCCACCTCTTTGGCCACTAAATTTAACTTGCTTTCAAGAAAAATAATAACCCACATGCTATATCAGATTTAATATATTTTGTGATTTATGTTAATTTAATATTTTTTTGTATATATAGCTAAGTGCATCTAAGGCTTTTATTTATCCGGCCAAAGACCGTCAGAACCTCCATGTTGCAATACTCAGCCACGTAACAAGAATACTTATCGATTCAAAAACTAAAAAAGCTATCGGGGTGGAATTTATTAAAAAAGGAAAAACTAGAACTGTATACGCTAAAAAAGAGGTTATCTTATCTGCCGGGCCTATAAATTCACCACAATTACTAATGTTATCAGGAATTGGACCAAAAGAGCATTTAAAGTATCATGGTATACCAGTTATTCAAGATTTACCAGTAGGGCAACATTTAGAAGATCACTATGGCTTAATCGGTACCTATATAGATTTATTTATTGAAATTATTTTTTTTTTTAACGTAGAGGTATAATATTATATTATTGTTATCGTAAAACGTCGTTTATATAGGTAGGTATTCGATTTCTAAAAACGTCAATATATATATTGTATGTTGATTTACATTGATTCAATTAGCAAGGCTGGGCATTAACAAAAAGTTAAAGTTAAGTAACTTCTAACTTACCGAGTTAATTTATTTATTTTTCTTAATATAAATTTCATAGATTTAAAATTATATTTTGATTTTTAAAACTTATTTTTATATATATATAAAAAAAAAAAAAATAATTGTCTGAAAAATCAAATACTATTTATGTTAATTTATTCTGTATTCCAAATTTTAAACTGTCGCAAGTGTTTCGCATTATTTCTATATTTGAGATTTCAATAGGCATTAAAATAACGTAATAAGTACTTAGCTACGAAAAGGTTTAATATAATATTATAATGTGTACTGTATAATATTAAGTTGTAAGTAATAAATTATTATATTTTAATCGATAATCCACAAAAAATACGTTTATATAATGTTATTTTTAAACAGAAACGTTATAGGACTATAGGGGCAATCATAGGGGTTTTGTTGAATTTCGTGATTAATCGAAGTATGTGAGTACCTACCGTATTTAATACAATTGGTTACACACATCTTTAAAAAACAGTAAGACCTCCGTTACACTGCGTTATTTGTTAAGCATTAATAAAAAAAAAAGGTACGATAACTAATTTTACACGAAAAATAGTAACTTATCATCAAGTTAAGTTACTTTTTTTTTTTTTTCAAATCAACTCTTGACGAGTTAAATAAAAACGAAAAGTAACTTTAAACCTAACTCAACGAGTTAAAAAAATTAGTTGACTTGCCCAGCCCTGTGGCATTCAGAATAAAGCCTCGGCGGTCAAAAATATGGACGTTGAAATACTGTCCCGTTTAGGTCTGGAGTTCATAGTGAATCAAACGGGCCCGGTTCTGACCCGCCAGAGCATATCGGATCCGTTTTTATTGGACGAATGGTACAAGCACGGCCGGGGACCGCTGACGGTGCCGAGAGGGAGAGACGGTCTGGCTTTCATAACGTCGCCGCTGTCCGGCAAAGAGATCGAACTGGTGTTGGCCCCAATCACCGACAGGCCGGACGTGTTTTTCATCAGCACCCTGTTGCTGCGGCCGGACGCCCGCGGGAGCGTGACGCTGAGGTCCAACAGCTCGGCGCATCCGCCCGTCATGTCCTACGGTTACTACGACAGCGACGGCGACCTCCGGGACAACGTGTACGCGCTCAAGTACGCCGTGAGAATGGTGGAGGAGACGCGGGCGTTCAAGGGCGTCGCGGCCAGGCTGAACCCCGCGCCGTACCCGAAATGCGAACGCCACCGGTTTCGGACGGACGACTATTGGGCGTGTCTGTCCAAACACCTCACCAACACGTTTCACCATCACTGCGGCACGTGCGGCATGGGCACGGTCGTCAACGATAGATTACAGGTACTCGGAATTCAAGGGCTCCGAGTGGTCGACTCTTCGGTAATCCCGCATGTCCCGAGCGCACATCTTTACGCCCCGACCATTATGGTGGGCGAAAAAGGAGCAGCTATGATCGACAGCCATTGGTCAAATTAATTTTTAATTCTAAAATGTAAATAATATTGTCTGTGTTATTTATGCATAATGTACGCGTTGCCGCAAATTGGGGAGGGCTTGGCAGGCCCCCGAATATCGGCCAAGCCCCCCCCCCCTCACCTATTTCAAAACCTAGTGGTTAGTACTAATTGTTAATTTCCGGGGTACCACAGAATAAATGATAAAGGCGGTACTTGAGTGCTACTAAGCATGTCATTGATTTAAAACGTTACTTGTAATAACATTTCTCATCGCTAATCAATAATTAATCATAAAATATTTTGAAACAAAAACTCCTCGTTATTATTTAGTGACTATTATTATAGCATTATTTGCATTGATATTATATCAAAGTAAAAAAATAATTATTTTACAGTTTTCGTCAATTTTAAAAATTTCTTAGATTATATTAACAAAACCGATTTGATTATGCAAAACCAATTTTTTTTTTTATAAGTATCATAAAAATGTATTAATTATAATATAATTATTATAGTTGTAAACATATTACTGCACCGCTGTTGCCTATACCTTACGCCGTGCAATAAATAATTGTTCACATTTATGTGCTGGAAACTTGAAAATCTCTTTGTTATTACCTAATTGATAACAGTATATTCGTATTTATGTGTATTATTATTAGACAATTGAAATAAGTAATAAATAAGAAAAGATTTTGATCGAAGATTGGGTTAATATTAAAACGCAACTACCTGCCGTGATACCTTAGCTGATTTTGTATCAACTATTAAAATAAGTGAAAAATTATAAGTTCTCTAATACGTGTCGCTGAACTAGCAGCATAGGTATTTGCTAATAATTAGCCAAGTCAATATAAATATTACTATTGTTATGATACATTTCAACTAATGAAATAATAAATTTATTTTATAAATTTTATCAAAGTGCATTTATACACATTTAGTAATAGTATACCTATATACCTCATTGATTAATTGATTTATGCATTTTTATAATATAATATAATAGTATTAAAGTAGACTTTCTAGTTTCTAGTGTTTCAATAAGTTTTAATTTAAAAAATGAATGTAATTATGTAAATTAACTATTTAGGGACTAAGAAGTAAGTGGTTTCAAAAATAGTGATTTTCAAAATAATAACCGAAAGAAACAGTTGATTTATACACAAACTGAAACGTTGTGAACCGATGATTTAAATAAAAACCAGTCCTCCAAAATAAAACGTGTTGACGTTTATTTTCATTTTACCAAAATCTAAACTTTTGATTTACAATATTTAAAAACATAACTTAAAACAACATAATAAGAATAACGATTAAGAATATTTTTGTTTCATTATTATTAAAATAATTTTAAATGATTTATTATAAATGTTATTATTGTTTAATTGTTTTTTGCTTAATATATCTTATATAACGAGGTTCAAAGTCATCAAACTTTTTCAAAGCATAAATCTACATTATTCACAAATAAAAATAAAAAAGGTAGACAAGTTGGTACCGCTCTATTGTGCAGCATGAGTCACGTAGGTCACTGTAATGGATGTGTTACATTTTAATTCGATGATATAAAATTATTGTATATGAAAAACAATTCTCAGTGAATACCGTCTGTCGGTCTTTATTACTATGTATATTTTATGATATTATTGATATAGTAGCTTAAAATAATTGTTAGAGAAAACATTGCATTTTAAAATATCGTTAAATGGATAAAATATAATAGGTAATATACTTTAAAAGTTTCAAGCACCAACAAAAAATATTTTTAAATTGCAACGAAATAACTAACATTGATATTCTTCATTTAAATATCTAATTTAGTCTAAATTTAAACTTACGATGTCTATAATAAACAGCCATGTAAATTTATTTTTAGATTTTTTGGTTACAATATTAACTATTTACGAGAAACCTTGTTTTTAATTTTCATGCTTTTTGACTCAACGAACATTTTTTAATCAATATTTTTAGCAAATAACATATTAAAAAAATCAAATATTTCTTATGCCTACAATTAGCTTAACAAGTAACGGAAGTATTTTATTATTTTCTATATTTTTTATTAATTTATTTTAGTACATTTGTTAATTGCGACATATTATTTAATTTTTTACTGTCACTTAAATGTGTGTGGTTTTGAATTTTCCTAATCTCAAAATGTCCATTTTCAAACAACAGACAAATTGTGAACGATGTAAAATGTGCGGTTTTGAACGACGTTCTCAGTTGAGATACACTAGATGAAAAAAAAGAGGAGGGGATTATTTAAAGAGAAGAGTTTGACCTACAGAAAACAACATTTCTTGTGGTTTCGATACGGGCATTGCGTATAGCTCTAGACATATTGTATGTTTGTATCGTGATCAATGATCATCAAAGTATAATTTATAAGAATTATCAAAAAGAAAGTATCAAATTGAAAATTATTCAGCACTCTTCTATACTCATTTAGTCGTGAAAAATGAATCTTGAAATATTCGTATTTGTTGTATTATTTACGATATCAACATTTGCACAATTATTCCAGTCAATCTATGGGCCGTATGAGCAACAAGGAATTCCTTTCAGGGAAAACAATTTTTTTGGTACTCGGCTTATACTACGTGAGTATGATTTTATTATTATCGGAGCTGGCACTGGAGGTTGTGTGGTCGCAAATCGTTTATCGGAAAACCCGAATTGGTCTGTACTTGTACTGGAAGCAGGTAAAGACGAAACTGTGTACACAGACATACCTGCTGTAGCATCATTTTTAGAATCATCGGAGTACAGTTGGGGATACATCGCGGAACCTGTTAAAAATGGTTGTTTGGGTTTTAAAAACAATCGTTGTCCTTGGCCAAAAGGAAAAGGCATGGGCGGATCATCAGTAATAAACGATATGTATTACCAGAGAGGAAAAAGAGAAGATTACGATATAATTGCAGGGCTAGGGAATGACGGTTGGGCTTATGATGACGTATTGCCCTATTTTTTGAAATCTGAAAACAATTCTATACCGGAATACCAGGATTCACCGTTCCATTCACAAAAAGGAAATCTACACGTCGAACGAGTTAGATATCATTCACCACTTGTTGATAAATTCATAGAAGCTGGTGGCGAATTAGGATTAAAAGTGAATATTGACTATACGGTTAACCCAGAGTATGGGACATCGCGTCTACAAGCCACAACAATAAATGGACGCAGAGTAAATATATATTTATATGCATACTTACTTATCTACTTAGGTAGGTACCTATCTTATGTAATAAATAAACATTAGTATTGTATTTTTATCATTTTACATTTGAACATGGACACTTAATTTATGTACCAAACCAACTATTGCCTAGCGTATTTTTTATACTTAATAAATTTTTGTATTTTAAATATTTTATAAAATATTATCCGAAGATTTAACGTACCTATTATACTTACAATTAAAAAAATTGCACGACGAATATAGAATTTGCATTTATTTTTCATTAAAGCTATTTATTATTTATATAATATACATTTAACTATTATTAGCTACATAAATATTTTATTTTATAGGTAAGTGCTTCTAAAGCCTTTATCCGTCCAGCCAAAGATCGTCAAAATCTCCATGTGGCAATATACAGCCAAGTAACAAAAATACTTATTGATCCAAAAACTAAATTAGCAATTGGAGTAGAATTTATAAAAAGAGACAAAAATAGAACAGTTTATGCTAAAAAAGAAATAATTTTGTCTGCCGGGCCAATAAATTCACCACAATTATTAATGTTATCAGGAATTGGACCAAAAGACCATTTAAAACATCATAAAATACCAGTAATTCAAGATTTACCAGTTGGACAACATTTACAAGATCATTATGGAACAGTTGGTATATATTTACTTTTAAAAATTAAAAACCTAGGTACTTATAATAATTCTAGTTTTACACTTTTACACCATCTTATTAACATCCATTAAAACCTAAATTATTTTGTTACTCAACTTTAATTTGTGTATTTACTATGTTTAATATGTTAAAATTGAGATTATTCAATAATCTTGTAAATTGTATGCAGTTGTAGATAGTTTATGTTTTTTCTTTTTTATGTAAACAATTAAATATTGTTTACCTATTTACAATCTGTATGCAATATCAATACAAGAAGTAATACATATAAAATAAGATACCTACAGTGTCGGTCTGACTCGTGATTTAGCCCCTGGCACAGTATTTTTTAATGGGCTCTAAATCCCCCCAAACATTCTAGTTTTATTTCAACTTATTAACATTAATTAAAACATAAATTATTTTGTTACTTAACTTTAATTTGTGTATTTAGTATGTTTGATATGCTATTTAAAATTGAGACTATTCGATAATCTAGTATACTGTATGCAGGTATAAGTAGTTTATGTTATATAGTTTATATAATCTGTATGCAATATTAATACAAGAAGTAATACAATCGCCGGGTGGGCCAGACCGACACTGGGGGGTACCTACTCATACAGTTTATAATATGAATTGTATCATTGTTTAGCTTTGGAGTTCATAGTAAATAAAACAGGCCCAGTAATCAATCAACAAACCATTTTAGATCCTCATTTATTTGAAGAATGGTTTAAGTATGGTCAAGGACCACTTACAGTACCAAGGGGTGTGGATGGCTTAGCTTACATAAGGGCTCCATCAGGTAGAGGGCTTGAATTGATATTTGGTCCTCTATCAGATAAACCAAACGTATTCATCATGGCCACTGTGCTGTTACAACCAGACGCTCGTGGAAAAGTAACTCTGAAGAACAATGACCCACTGAAACCACCCATCATGTCTTATGGCTATTATGACAGCAATACTGACCTAGAAGACAATATATATGCGCTTAAATTTTCAGTCAAAATGGTAGAAGAAACACAGGCGTTCAAAGATATCGCTGCCAAATTGAATCCTGTACCATATCTGAAATGTGATCACTTACCATTTCGATCCGACGATTATTGGTCTTGCTTATCAAAACATTTGACGCACACTTACCATCACCAATGTGGTACATGCCGAATGGGAGATGTCGTCAACAATAAATTACAAGTGTTCGGAGTCCGAGGGCTAAGAGTAGTGGACTCGTCGATATTTCCACACATTCCACATGCACATCTTTATGCCCCGACTTTAATGATCGGTGAAAAGGGAGCAGATATGATTCGAAGTTATTGGTCAAAGTAATATTTTATGAGCCTTATTATTTATTTATATATTAAAACATAATTTGTAATTGAATAACCAGTATACATTTTTATCATTAATGTATAAATTTATTAAAAAACAAACTTTAACTTTTTTAAAATGTGTATTTGAGTGTTAAATGTTTTTACCCACTTTAAAATTTTATAAATAATATCATATTATTATGGTAATTTAAATTATTCATTTGACCGGAAATTTTATTCTTTCTTTTTGTTTTAAATTTTAAATGCATCCAATATGGGACTGATATTCAGTATAGAGTTTAAATGAAATATGTTAATTGTGTTTAGTTTTGTAGTAAACTATTATAATATTGAAGATTCTGTGTAGAGCAATATATGTATTATTGATTTTACAATGATGTGTTTATTTTTCATGTATGTATGAAATAATGATTTAATTTTTAAAATTAAGGGCGATTTTTGATGGAAAATTGTATCCATTTGGTACTTTTGAGAGGCCAGTACAGGAAATGCACAGTACTTTTCAAAATTGTTGGGGAAAAAAAAGATTAAAAATAAACAGGCATTATTTTTACACAAAACCAGTTTTTGACAAAATCAATTTTGTTTTTTTGGTGTACCTAACTCAAAAACGAGATACTGTAGATACTTAAAATTTTTACCAAATGGTTTATATAACTAATTTCTGTTCATTTTCATTTTCAAAATATTTTGACTCTTTTTAAACTATTTATAGGCAATTAAAATTTAAATCTTTTTTTCTATCAATATTAAAGATTATAAACAACATTTCAAGGTCAAAAAGCTTATAAATTATACAAAGTTTCTCATAAGTTGTTTATATACTATATAAAATTAAGGAAAATTCAGTCACATTTTTTTATAAGCATTTAAACTTAACATTTTAACATAAAACATTAAAATTGAGAAAATTTAAAAATTATTTTGTAGTTAGAAATTTATGAAATTTTTCCTTCTTTATCTAAGATTTGAAAATTTATTATTTATGACATTGGACATACACCCGTAAATTAATGATTTTTCTTATTTTGCTTAAATTTAAAAACTAATAACTATAGATATCTACTTGAACTTTTCACCAAGTTTATTTTATCATTTTTTATAGGTACAATATACCTGGAACACGATCAAAATATTTTGAATTTTTTTGAACTTTATAGTTTATTAAGTATAAATATCTATAAACAAATGTTTCAAAGCCAAAAAACATAAACAATTAATATAAGGTACAAGGTTCTTCAGAAGTTATTTTTATAGTAGTTCAAAATTATATAGTGGCATGATTTTTTTTTTTTTTATAATCATTGTAAATTCAAATGTTGAGAAAAAAGGGCATTGTTATAAAATAAAGCTTGAGAACCACTGCATCTTGTATTAAATGTGACTTATTAATTTTAATTTGATTTCAATTTTTGAGACAAAATTATTGTGATATGATAACAACAATAATTAACCAGTTATAAATAAAAATTATATTTTACCAAACAAAATGTTTTTACTTAATGCAATTTGATAGGTATTAAAATATTATACTATTTTTGTTAGACAATATGCATTGCAATATAAATAAAATATAAAACTATATTTAAGAGACCAAAATCAAACATATTATTTTACACTCTAGGTATCTGTGTCGTTATCTAAATGTTGATAAAGTTTCGCAAATAAATTACCATTTTTTTTTTGAACAGATTTTAATCTACCAGCAAATTGAGGTCGTGAAGGGTTAACTCTATGTTTGTTTTGATCCTGAATTATTTGCAAATACATAACACTGTTTGGATTCACATCAACAGTTTTATTGAATATATTATGTTTTATTCCTGTCTGTTGAGCTAATGGTGGAGACATAGGCGAATCAGTAGTAGCCCGTATTACACTTGGCCTATTAACCAAAGATTTCTTGAAACGCAATAAAGTTTTCTCAATGATTTTTTCTTCATCAAGTTTACCACGGCATTCAAATAAACATTGCAACACTTTACAGTGATTTTCTGTATATAAGTTTGATTTTAAGAATATTTCCAACTCTGCCCACATAGATTTGTATTGGTCATCTTTTTTCATCATTTTTCGTGAATTTGATGAACTGTGTATAGCGAGGTGTTCATTCTTTGATTCAGCAGCTATCAAAGCATAAATACATTGTTTGCTATTCATTACTTCCTGATCACTAATGTTATCTTTAACCATTAATGACAACATTGGTTCAGTGTATTGTTTCAAATTATATATTAGAGTTGACGATGTTATAAGTGGCCAATATGCAGTTTGTTTTTTCAATTTTTCTTTTGCATCTTCAATATAGTTTTGATCTTCTGTATATTTTCTTTTTGTTGGCTGCAGTAAATTTAACTTCATAAAATTACCAAAATCAGCTATTCTGTACCGAGTTATTTTCCTTCCAGGGCCTTTACTAATGGCCGGTGAATTTTCAAGTACTGTGCGACCAGATAACACAGTATGTATGTATATGTCACCATTGTATGATTTTAAAACATGTGACATGCTTTTACCACCACCTTGTTTAATCATCTCGAGCAAAACTGATCGACCATTCAGTAAAAACGTTATTAAACATGTGCTCGGTCTACTGCTTATATCAACTGGAGTGATTCTATGTAGCGTTGTACAACTGTGAATATCTGGTAAGTTGTTGTTTGCCCTAGGCGTACACCATTTTAATTTAATTGTCTCATAGTCTGCTCCTTCTTTTTTTGTAACTACTGCTTTAGCATCAGTTACATTTGCATTTAAAATAGTTGTATGAGCAGTAGCTGCATGGTAAATTTCTACATCATAATTTGCTGACGAATTGGCATTTTGTTCTTCCTTCATGGGAATACCAGTAACTGTTGTACTAGCTAGATTGTAGTGTTTTAATAAAAGATTTGATATCTTAGAACCAATTGTTGATGCAGGAATTGAATGTACTTCCAAATCTAATATTGGTGATATGGAATGAGATGAACGATCAGTGACTTCACATGTTATAGAATCTGGATATGTGTTTATTATAACTAAGTGACAATGATGAATAGACATTGAACTAGGCTGAGATACATATTTGTTGCTTTTGATCATTTCATCATGAAACATGGACATGAGATTATCTATTGACTGGTCATCCCTGGCTGATGTTATAATAATTGTTCTGCAGCTGAAATTAGATCAAATAATATTTAGTAAGAAATATGGGTACAACTTAATTGTTATTACTTATTACAATAATTATTCTTTAAAACATAATTCAGAAATTATCTAATCCAAAAATTACTGAAGTTATAATATGTCCAATATCATATCAAACTTAACACTGTATATAACCCCTGTTCAAATGATTTTTTTTTAGATATTAATATATTATGTATTATTAATTATTATTTAATTATATCATACATGAAACATTATATTTAATCAATTTGAATACCAAATCATTGATATTAATGAACTCAACATTTTCAGAATACTTTTTAATATATTATACATTATTTATTTAATAACAATTATTTCAACCTAACTTAACCCTCCTTTGGAATTTGGAAAAAGTAAATTTTTATTTAAGAAACTTTAAACTTTAAATTCAAACTAATTATTATTGTACAGTGGCATAATAACCGGGAATGATGGCAAAGATGAACATTGAGGTCCCTTTGTTTCAAAGAGGCCCTCCAATGAAGGATCCCATGTCCCATTATTGAAACCAGTAAACGACCATATTTGTGCTATATGACAAAGTGATAAATAATCAAGTTTGATTTATATTCTTTATGCTATACCTTCATTTCCAATGAATTATTTTAATATTAACCCATATTATCTATATCAATGGTTCCCAACTGGAGGGAATTCCCCCCAGGAGGGAATTTAGATACTGCACGGGGGAATATAAAAATGATGATGAAATAATGACCTTCAAGGATTATGGACTTGGTGAGAAAAAAACAATCTCAAATTTCTCATTAAAATAATTTTACCAATAATATTTAATATAAAAATATTTATAAAATTGTATTCAAAAATATAAAAATAATATTAATTATAAAGTTAATTTACCTATATTTTATTTTTAAAATTATGAAAAAAAAAAAAGAAATAAGTCATTAGGTAGTTACATAATATATAATATAGTTATTTTGTAAAATTTATTTGTATGGCACACTTAAAAAAAAAGTTGCCCAAACTCTAATTAAAAGATGGGGGCATGAGATTCTTGAAAATGTATAAGGGGGCATAGATTAAAAAAGGTTGGGAGCCACTGATCTATACTCTATTCTTTTTAAATGTATTAAGTATTTTGTGCATTGTTACCATGATTTAGGATATCTTACAATGTTTATTTTATTCTAAGACCATGTTTATAAGACGTTTGTAATGGATACCAAAATATCTAAAGGTTATAATAATTTTGTACGATAAGCATTTCTGTAGAGATATCACTTTTTATAGAGTAATACATTTCACGTTTATTTTGTTTTTATATTTATTTAATTTATGTGCATATTATATTACAGTTTAAAGCAGAGGCATCTTCAAGTCAATTCTATGGGGTAAAGGATATTAAAATATTCGATTAGTCAAATTTTTTCAAAATTAGACTTAACATCATTCAGTGCACGTTGGAGAGGAGAGTGATCAATCCACCATCAGGAAATAAGCCTAGTTTAAAATCAAAAATGAACTTATCCTATAGGCTATAAATTAGGTAAGATACTTAATTATTAAGTATTAATTTTAGAGCCACAGACTTGTCTTTTTACTGGGGCCCAAAATCCTAGTTACGCCACTGTGTATATGGTATTATAGTTGTTAACAAAAAAGTTACTACCCCTCCCACCAATACTGAAAAAGTTTCTAATATAGACATTAGAATTTAATTAATTTAAAAAAAAACTAATAACTCAGACAACGTCCAAAGTCCTGTATAATAAATAGTTATATGCCCAATTATAATTTAAAATAATTAAAATAAATTAGGTAAGTAGTAAGTACTTGTTTTGAACTTCAATGTTATTTTTCTTAATCCATTGATCCATTTGCGCTGTTGTACATTCAACCATTGCTTCTGCTGCGGTACGAAATCCAAACACTACACTGTAGTCTAGATTTTGATTAGGAACAAGTTTTTCAGGTGGCCCTAAATATGACAAATGATGTAGCATATAGTTAATATTTTGTTGACTAGATGACCAGTTATTTAAATTTTGCGATTGCAGGTCACTACTAATAACACGTATAAGTTTCCCTTCTGGAAACAGATCCCAGACAATGCGGCAGTATTCAAGTACAGCTTCAATGCTACACGTCCACATTGATTTGAATATGGGCAAGGGTGGTATTTCATTAGATGGCTGTTGGGTGAAGTCGATTTTGATATGCGAGTTACTAGCCAACTCAAAGTATGGAGTGTGGTCCACCACAAATGTGGTTTTATGATTTGATGGAAACAGTTGATCCATTATGTTCATATTTATGCACCGAAAATATTTATTAGATAATTAAACGTTTAATTTAGTTTCCTGAACTGGGCACAAAATTAATGTACATCGGCTAGTGGCTACATGGTCATTTGTCACAAAAAACTGATATCTTTGTACAAAAACAGTAAAACTATAAGACTAATTAATGAGTTGGGCACTAGACAGGTAGACGGCAATATCCTAAGCACTAAGTACTAACTAGTAACTACTAACTACTTAGTAACTAGTAAATACTTTTGTAATTTATTTCTAAGTGTGTAGAGTGACTTGTGTATTTTCTGATGTAGATTTGTTATCAGTTATCACGAATCCTGCCGGGACATTCATATTTATTATCTTGAAATATTATGTTATCATATTTTGTTTACCTAACAACATGAAGACATAGAAAAGAGATATCTGTAGCCTTCATGCCCAACAACCACGGTTGCGAATATCTATCTTGATTGTAACCACGGTCTTAGAAGATAAATATCTTCTATATTTATCTTCAAAGACCGTGATTATAACCATAATAATATTATGGAACTAAGGGATGAGGATTTAGGTTAGCATAGTAGAAGTCGTTGGATTAAAGTTATATATTTTTTTTTTTATAAATATTAAGTCTTCAGTCGGACCTAGTGATATTTAATTCGGTCCATTCAGTTACCAATGTCTGTATGTTATAGTAATAAATTAATTAAATTTAAAGATGCAAATATTGAGGATTATTTGCTACCAAATATGATAAATGGCGGATTTTAAGAATGAACTATTGATTTTCAACTTGAACATAACACCTAACAAGAGCACTGTTCTGATATAGGTAGGCTTGTCTACAAGAACTAAAAAATATTACACAATTATTGAATTATTATACCTGCAAAATGCAAAACAATACTTTACACAATTTAGTAGGTATCGTAACTGTATTGCATTGGTAAATTTTTATTTACTTATTCTCTCAGTGACAATGAACTTTAAAAGTTTCAAGTACCCGCAAAAAATATTTGTAAATCACAACGAAATAACTAACATTGCTATACTTCATTTAAATATCTAATTTCGTCCAAATTTTAACTTAAAATGTCTATAAAAATTAACCATGTAAATATATTTTTTTGATTATTTGTGTTACACTATTTAATACTTATGAAAAACTTTGTTTTAAATTTTAAATCCTTAGTTTTAAGAATTGAAAATTGTATACATTTTTAAATACAAAATAATTTAAAAACATCAAAATTTTGATAAATTTTTATCAAAATGTGAACTTTAAATGCTTATAAAAAAAGTGTGCTTTAGTACTTATTTAAGCTTAATTTTAAAAAAAAAATTCTAATTTTCAGACCTAAAGAATAAGAATCCTTGCACAAAACTTTAGCATCTAATAGATTAAATATTATTTAAAAATAAGCGTTTACATGCGTATCTACCAATTTATAATACAGTTTGATTTACCAAGAGAGCTCATCACCATTTTTTAGTTCAACAATTCTGCTTTTTGGAATTTTTAAGTATACTTAAAGATCATATTTTCTAGATGATTAGTAACCTAATAATTATAGTAAGTCTTATATACTTTTATATTTAATTAAATAATAAAATCAAACAAACCGATAAAATAGTTTTTATGTATTTGTTTCCTTCTTGTCTACAACTAAACTAAATTATAATAATCAAAATCATTATATTAGAATAAAATCAAATTAATTACCTACACATACAATATCAAATATTATTAAATTGAGCTGTAATTTTACGAAATGAATAAAAGAATTATAATAAGTAATAATTATTAATTAGTAATGAATGATTAATGAGAATAAAAAAAAAATGACAATGACATGGTTAACCATATAACTTTACTTATCTGTTTATAATATATATATAATATATTTTGTGAATATGTAATATTACATCCATTATTATAAATTATTATTTATTATCTATTCTATTTTTAAATAATATTTTATATTTCCGATTATTATAATTTATATTAGTATTTAGTACCTACAATATAGTGTAATATTAAAGTGATTGGGCATTAATCATTCATGAAGGTTACTTCTAGCTACTTGCTAGTTGCCTACTTGCCAGAATACTGATGTGATTTGTGATATCAACTGGAATAATAAATAATACATCATTACATTTAATAAAAGGATTTTGAGCGAGAGAGGCCAGTTAGAGTCGGTCTCAATTTTTATAATAGAAGTTCTACTATTAATTTTACTCATTATAAAATATTAGCTATTATAAAACAATACTTAAACCAATTTGTAACAACCAAGCTGCTGGTCTAAATGGTATAAATAATATTGTTTATATTATAATAATCAGCTGTATATATATAAAGCAATTTTAACATACCTACACCTATTTAGATATTTGAGAAAACCTAATTATATAGCCTATATATTATATACCCACTATGTATAAGACGTCCACCACTCACTAGTTTAAAGTTTATGTATGTATATATGCATAGAATTTATTTTTTTTGATATTAAAGTATATATTTATATATAAATATATATATATATATTATACATTCAATTTTATTTTATTTTATTTTTTTATTTTTACATATAAGACATTCCTAGCCTAAGGCTATCTATATCTAGAGATATTTGACAATTTGCATAATAGTTTTAACAGATTAATGTGATAATTAAAAAAAAAAAGAAAATAATTTTTATAAGTACTAAGGATAATTAACAATTGGAAAATTTTAAGTTATACAGAAGTAAAAATGTGATTACAATAATATCTAACATTCAATTATTAAAATATAAAATTTATAGTCATTCCATTATATTTTGAAAATGTGAAATGCTAAAATCTTAATTTTAGATAACATAGATATTAAACAATGTATGAGACAATTTCACTTTTCAATAAATTATTATAATTTATAATCAATTTTGTTATAAAATGCATATGTTATATTATATAATTTTAATTAATATTAAGTATAAGTCTTAATTTTAAATCAATTTTTAACTTTAATTACATACATTTTATTTTAGTTTTTTCAACCAATGTACATTAAAAATTAAATGTTAAAAATAAATATAGTATAGCTGTTGACTTCCCAACACTAAATAACTATTTATCCTGGTATTCTTAATACATTTTAAATTTTAACATTTATAAAATATCAAATTTTTGTTAAAAATTAAATAAGTTTATTATAATGTTTATTAATTATTGTTCAATCATTTGATTCTAAATAAAATATATATTCAATGTTGTAGCAACATTTCATTTTAATATTTGTATTTCAATTAATATCAAACTTATGTACAATATTTATAATTGACAAATACTACGTGGGATACATTAAATATTTATTTGGAGTATTTTAAGTTTTTTTTTTTTGGTAGTTAATATGCAGCCGCTAAATTTGGAAACGCTCAGATAATATGGTAGAGTTACCATCATACCTAAATTTATATAGACCAGGGGCGTGCTCACGGGGAGATGAGGGTATCAAAATCTCTCCTTTGGCTTATTTTTATCATATAAAATGTATGATTGAGTAATGAAAGTAAACTTGCCATGGTCTAGGAACAGTGAAAAATTTGTATTTCCTCCTTTCAAAAAAGCTGTGCATGTCACTGACATAGAATATGAAAGCTAGAAAATATAATTTTTAAGTGTTGACTTTTAATTAACCAAAATGCAACATATGTTTATTATTATTACATTATTTATACCTATTTGTAATTATTAATTTATTTATTTGTCAATAACAACAAAATACAGAAGTATATTTTACAAAGTACAACAAAATGACAGCTTCCCAAAAAGTCATGGCTTGTGATAGGGGATTGGTGAGTTTCTAACTAATCTAACTCTTCATATTAAGAGTAAATTATCTGAATAGAGAAAAAAAATAACATAATAATTTAAAAATTGTGTACAAACAATATAATTATAGACATAGTTTTTAAGTAAAAATACATTAAAAATATAAACAATAAAGACTATTATATTTTCAGATTACTGCTAAAAAGTATAAAAAAAAGTAAGTAATTGCTTCTTGTTTAATATTTTAATATGACTTAAAAGTTTATAAAAGTCAACCATGTAAATATATTTTTTTGATTTTTTGGTTACGTTATAAACTACTTACAAAATATTTTGTTTTAAATTTTCAATCCTTAGTATAAAAAAATTGAACATTTTATACATTTTTAACTACAAAACGATTTGCAAATGTTTGATGATGAACTTTGGTCAAAATTTATAAAAACTTATTAAAAAAAATTGTGCCTATGTATTTTTAATATTTTTAGTCTGCTGTTATAACAACTTGTGAAAAATCTTGTTTTAAATTGTCAAGTAATTTGATACAACAAAAATGTTGATGAAATACTATCACCATATTTGACATATTTATCACCGTATTTGGACAAAAGAATTTCATCATGACATAGCCACATTGACATAGCAGTCATCGCCAAGTCTGTTCATTCTGCAAGGAGTGTAACTCTTATCTCTTTATCTTGACACCATAATTTGTATGGTTGAGTGCAAAACCATGTTTCACCATGTTGGAATAATGCTCAGAGTTTATTCCTGAAAACGAATCAACGGTTAAGTTGTGCGATGGTTAATTAGCACGATTAAAGATATTATACTAGTTATACAACTATACTGCTCGATGAAAGAACGGGCCGCTTCGGGGCATGCATACTGAGCTCTAACGGTTGACCAGACCCTTGTTTCGCCCTCCACGTAACACGTACGCCACGTTAACGATCACCAACGCCGACCGAGCGTTGTCGTTCAATTCGACAGAGACGTGTTGGGTAAGGTTTCCGCTTATGGATGCGCGGTGGGACCAGTTTTGTTAGGTGCGTGGCCTGTTCTCTCGTGAAATAGAGTATAGTCGAAAATAGTCTTTTCTGATTACTCATGCCATGGTATATTGTAGATATTACAGATATGTACAATAAACTAGATTACTAACTGATGAAGTTATTATACGTTATATCTTTAATTTTAATGTGTAGTATTGTAGTGTATTGTATATTCGCCAATCATTCATACAGTCAACAATATAGTCAAGTACTCGAGTACTTCAAAAAGTAAAATACTAAAGTAGACGGTGGCTCGGCTTTCCCTCATGTCTTCAATGTCTGCAATAAAAATAACGCGATATTTGGTATTTGAGTAAGAGTTTATTTACAGTCGTTGAACAAACAATAGAAGACCGTCGTGGGACAAGGTCGAAAGTGGCGTCGGAAACGCGGTACAGGTGGGCACAAAGTATCGCGCGTGTACAATTCCGATTTAGGTGACAACCGCGATCACCGTTTAAAGAGTCTGTGCGTTGAGAGTTCGATTCGGGGGGACGAAACATGTGGTTGAAGAAGACCACATTGTGAATTGGCGTAGCGAGTCAATCTGTAAGTACGTCTTAATCAGTGGATTGTATCGGAAGAAAAAGGTGAGGTTAGTTGTGCACTTGTCTGCGGCGGGTTTTGTACGACGCGGCGTTGCGATAGACGGCGCATTCGGCGGTTTCAACCAACGCAGGACACCACAGAAGGGAAGAATTGTGGAGGTGGCCGGAATCACTGCCACAATAGTTTTTGGCGTAACGGTGATCAAAATCAAATTCATATTATCAGTATTTTGATTTGTTTTTGAACAGAACCTAATAAAGTACACTATGCGGGAGTGAAAAACCGCTTTTCCGTCTTCCACATTAAATCACTTCCTATAGAAAGAATGGATATGACTAGAGCAGAGAAGTTATAGGAAATAAAATTGGAAAAATATGCATTTAATTGATTAATATACAGAATAATATGCACAAAAAATTATATTTTAGTAAAATAAAAAAAATAGAAATAAAAGAAAAATCATTGTATTGCACAACTAATGATTTAAATATTTTCTTTGTCGAATGATCACCGATTGCCAGCCAGTATGGTTTTGTACCTTGAAAAAACTTTCGACGTCTGTAGATGTTATTGGTGCATATTTATAAAATGCTAAATCATTTCACGTTAGTTCTTCTGGTAAACCATCCATCGATGAACTTTTTCCATTCAAAATTTTTAATATTATGGTAAATCCATAATTTTTTTTCAAAACTTAATTAAATTTAGTACTTACTTTCATTCCAATGTCACCCACAACTTCGTGCAATTTATTTTTTGTGAATATTAATGTTGTTATTGAATCAGTTAACGATACTCCTTGTGATTATAATTTAGTTATTGTTGATGGTAAAAACCCATAATTTGAATGTATAAAAGTCAAATTTCGTTCCATTGAAATTTCATTTAGAAGGACTGAGATTCTTTTATAGATACAGCATGGTTAAAATCAAAATGTTGCATAACATATCGTACTTGCTTAAAATATTGGCAGTAATAAGAAGTAGCTTCGATCCAAGGACCCCAATGTGTGAGTATAGGTTTGGAAGGAAGAGGACTCCAGAAGCTTCTGTCTCAAAAATAAAACACACAAAGGTGCTTTTAAAAATACTTGCTTTCCTTTTGCTACTCATTTTTCAACTCTAGGAAAATGACTCGGAATATTTTCTGCCAATCTATGTAATCCGTGCGCTATATAAGTAATATGGACCATCTTGGAGTACAGAGCTTTGATAGTTGTACTAGCTTTTTTAATGTATGGAACATCATCGCTTAAAAATAGGAGTACGTTTTCATGATGAACATCATCGGGCCACATGAGAAACATTGAGCTGTCAAAGAGTTTGGTTAAGGTAGAAAAATTGGCTTTTTCTAGAAACTTCATTATTTAATAAATATATTTTTCCGTGCTTATCCTTCAGCAGAGTTCCGATTATTACGTTTGCAATATATCTACCTTGTACATCTATCGTTTCATCAATAGAAATCTATATTTTATTTCTAACAACGTCTTTTCTAATTAGATCAATAGCTTCTAAATAGAAATTGTTTGTATCAGTTTCCCTCAACGCAGACACACTAGGGACGTCATTAAGAGTATATTTTTCAAGAAACGGTCAGAACTGAACATTAGAAATTTTATGTAAAGGAATGTTTGCACACATCATAGCCTTAAATAAATTATGTGAAAAACAGATTTTTTGTTTGACGGCTGTGATATAAATTGTTGTTTATTTTCTGCAGATTTAATTTGACAAGTTAATAATCGTTCATATTTATTTGTTTTTATAAGTTGAGTTACTGTAAATTTTTTTTCAGCACTTACATCAACTTCGCAAATCTTACAATAGAGCATAGTACTATCGGTAGCAAATGTATCTTCACCATACTGTTTCACATATTTCTATTTATTTTCGGTATTATGCGAACCCTGTACTGTCCTAAATTAAAATATATATTATTTATTGGTAAAATGAGTTTTTTTACATTATGAACTGTATGGTATTTATTTATTTTTTTTTCTGTATGGTATTTTGATGTTTCAGTTTCAAAATAACTATTATCCAACGACAATGCTTCTTCTTCAAATAAATTACTAATTGAAATCTGGAATTTATGCATAAATATATTATTTTAATATACTATTATTGTTAAAGTAGTTATAGAGAATAAAAGCATAGATTGATAGATTAGTGACTACCTTAACTAATTTCCTCTGGACTTTAAAATTTAAATTTTCTTGCTGTTCTACTAAATTTGATATTCCTGGAATAGGTACTATTGTTTCTGATTGAGCTTAATATATTTCAAATAATTAATATATCAGTTATCATATTATGGAAACTATAGTAAACATAGTTTTATTCTAGAAATTGTCAAGGTTGGTATAGCATTTTTTTCAACAACTTATTGTTTTTTTTTGTCTAGAAATGAATATTGGTGAAAATGAATTAAACAGAGACTGATATTTTTAGTCATATTATTTAGTTTTAAAGAATTCTCTAGAACAAAATGATTTCACTTTTCCCTTATTGGTTTCATATTGATAGGAAATCTAATTTAAAAATATTAAAATATGATGTATCTAGTTTATTGAAAAATAATGTTCATTAAGTATTAGTTCTTATCTGTGAAATTTTAAATTTTCTGCTTTACTCTTATTATTTCTACTCCTAACTACATATATAGCAACTGGGCATGGTGAAGAATGCAATAAAATATAATTTAAAATGATTAATGTTTTTATAATATATGAAATATCAAGAAATACGAATATTTATAATAATTTAATAATTATCAATTATAGTTTATCAATGTTATTAACATGTTAGTAGTTTATACTGCAATCTAGAGGAGAAATATGTTGTTAACTGTCGACGTGTTTGTATTAAATTCTGATTGTTTGGCTTCAAACATATTATAATACTGGTAAGATATAAATTTCATGATTTCATGATTTATATTAAATTTTTTATTAATTTGATACATATATAATTACATGCACTGAGAGCGCCAGCTTTACTTCTTTCTATGACGAATAACTGATATTTGAGGATAAACTGTGCGCATCACTCTGAAGATCGATTTCTATGTGGCGTTGAGTAACCCAAGACAAATTAATAGGTATGTCAGAGCAACTTTGTAATACTCACAAAATGGTGTATGTCGTTCGCCTGTTATCAATTTTTATTTTATTGGGATCATGTTATCTTATATTTAAAATTTTAAAACACAATTTATATTACACTGATATTATATAGTCAAACGGGGAGAGGCAAAAGCTGGGAGCCATGTTTCCGCCGAATTTGCTATAAACCTATTTATTTTGTTATGGAGTAACCTGTATATTTTAAATTGTGATTATAGGTCGGGTCTATAAATATGACAAAAAAATTTAGTGATTACTTTTTAGGTTATATGGTGCAAATATTGATATGATAGATTATAATAATATAAATTTATTAAATAAGAAATAATAATAATTAATAATTAACAATTAACAAATTTAATATTTAAAATAACAGTATTAATAATATTTATTTTGGTAATTATTACTTATTAATATTTAAGGTATTTTACAGTTATTAAATATTTTAAATTTTGTACTATAACCTTAAAAAAGGCATCATGTCGTCTTTCTATCTTTACTAAAGATAGAAAAAGATAAAAGATTTTTTAAAGATTCTTTACGTTCTCTCTTTTCCAAAAAAGCACATAGCCCTATATGAAACTGGTATAGGCGTGTCCTATCTATTCTTTTATTATCTGTGTTTCACTATTCACGAGGTAAGATTCAAAAATTAGAAATTAATTGAAAAGGATATTTTGGACCGTAAAATAGAATCTAAAATTAATGCTTAAAGTAAAGTCGAAAAATTAAATTCGGAAATTCAACTCTGGACTGTAAAACTACTAGGATAAAAAATGAATTGAAATTTTAGTTTACGGAACATAATCTTATGAAAAATCAATAAGACGGAACATATATTTACAGGAATTAAATATCACAGACCATAAAACGCCTGGAAAGTAAAATTCAGGGATGCCAATAAAATCCTGGAAAAAAAAATAAACGAAAATATGAAATCATGGATTATAATAAACATTCATATTATAAAATGGTAAGAAATTACAATACATTGAAATTTATATTAGAGGAGTATAAATTTGTATTGAAAACAAAATTACAGACCGAAAAATCAATTGATTAAAACATATTATTGACTGTAATTTATGTGGATCAACATTAAATAAATAATTAACATATTTATATAGCCGTTGTATCAACCACGATCACAATTAATAGATAATATATCTTAATTGTGATTATCATACGATACTTGTGATAATGTGATAATAATATTATAATTTTTAAATTTTCATTCTTTACATCAAATGTCATTATCGGATTATGCAAAAACATTTTTATTTTTGTTAATGTTGAACAATATTATAATGGATAATATATATAATAAAGATAATAAAATCACCCTATACATACATTATCTAAGTGTTAAGAGATTTTAGTTTATTGATTGTAGATTGTTTGTAGATTTAGTTTCTATTAAGTATTAAAAAAAAATTACCACATTGTGAAAAAAAACATTAAAAAATACTAAAAAAATCTCTGTTTGAAAATCAAAGAAATAAATAAAAGATAACTAGAATTTTTAACTGCAGTAGCACACATAATAAGTTTTTATTGATTTGTTTTTAATTTATTTTATTTAAGTATTCTGAAAACCTACCTTATGTACTACCTATACCTATTACCCATTATATTATTGTGTATTAGTACTACCTACAAATAACTTGAAACTTTAACTTAATTAATTAGAAAAATAATAGACATAGAAAAAAAAGAGATAAAATTCTAATAACTACAGAATAATAATTAATAATGTTGTAGTATACCTATGTGATCAATTGTTTATAAATGTTTATAACAGTATGACCATCTGTGTTTTAAAATAAAACTAAAATTACCTTGGACTTTTTTAACGTGAATTTTTTTTTCGATTACCGAATTATCTACCTTCTATAATCCAAGCTTGTGTTGAAAGAAGAGATAATTACAGTTTACTTAAAACTAATACTAAACTACATTTTTGTTAAAGAGATAACAACAAATTTTGACATAATATATCCAGTTAATAACAGTTCTTTTTACTTTAGTTTATTTACAGATTATGTTCTTATATATTATAATTCAAATATTAATTCATTTCATATTTATACAATTATCAAATCAAAATATATAGTATTATTACTATTCAACAGACTTCAATACAAATTAATCATGTAACAAATTTATCTTAAAATATTCATAAATTACATAACATTTGCAATTTTCTTTTTTTTTTGTATGAGAAATATGGTTGGTTTTGGTTCTGGTTTAAATATTATAAATAAGTTTTACAATTAATATTCATTAGGGATTTGTTCACAGAGATGTTTAAAGTAAATATTTAACATTAAAGTTTTATGTTTTTGCCCTACTTTTGGTAATTGTGCTAAATTATGAAATTGATTTGTAAATATAGTGTTTAATTCAAAAATATACTGGTAAAAATTACAATCTGGCCATTAACGATGATAACACAGATGTATAACTGTGTTTATGAGATTTTAAAAGTGTGAAAAAAAGTTTATCTGATAGTTTTGTGGTATATGTGCCATATCCTATATTCCTATGCAAGATTCACAAGAATGCATGTTTAAATACTTCATACCATTGGTAGTGAAATAACTATATAATTATATTTTTCTGGTGGATATAATGTTTCTATATAGTTTAGACTGAAGTCAGGGTGTATTCCAATGTATTTAGTTGAATCTTTTTGTGATATTTATGATTAATTCAGTACAATTTGGATGTTATCAGTTTTGCATAACATAAAGTTAATGTGTACCGATTTATCGCTATTGATCTTGATTTTCCGACGTCTCATCCGGGCAAAGATGTTGTCAATTACCTTTGTAATTTATTAGTTGCAGTAAACTGACTCTTATGTATTGACAAAATTGTCGTATTGTCAGCAAATAAAAGCTATCATTGTGTTGTCATCGCTTTGTACATCGGCCGTATGGAGTAGGCATATGATAGGTTTTATAACACTACCTTGTGGTACACCAGCTATCGTCTTTCCATTAGGTTACCGCTTCTTTGTGTATGATTTGGAATTGACGACCAGTCAAGTATGATTCAAGAAGTGCACACCAGGCATGTGACAGTTGTTCACTTAGTTTTATTTGGAATCCCTTGAGATAGAGTGCTAGACTTTGTCAAAAGCCTAGGCTACATCAAGGATCACTCCACAACAGTATTTTTTTTCTTCAAGATCTTTGCTTATTACGTTAGTGACGCGATGGATTTGATCGATTGTTGAATGTTTGTTGCAGAATCTAAACTAATATTTCAGTATTATATGTTTTATCTCTAAAATTAAATTTAGACATTTGAGTAGAAGTTTCTTTAAAAGTTTAGACAAACTTAGATTGAGTCATATTGGTTGGTAAGATGTCACATCGTCTGATATTTTTCATGGTTTGAGCAATATGATAACTTGTGTCCGTTTCCATAGTTTTGAAATGTATTAGGTGTGTAAAATAGTATTGTATATGTGCGTGAGATAAATTATAGCTTCGTTTGGAAGTTTTTTTTAAGTATTTTCAGACATGGATTCTTTAGATTGATTATTTTATTATCACTGTAGTTTTCTATAAACGTGATTGATTGAATATTCTATTGTATAAATTCGATAGTCGCGTAATTTTATAATGATCAAAATGATTGTGAACTGGGTTTTTGAAATTAGAACTATGTCAATTTTGTCATGTTACCATGTTCAGGTTTTTGTTTTCGCTGTACCAGTCCGTCATGATTTGAAGTGTCCTACTGACTTTTTTTTCTTTTGTGCTTTTGTTTTTAGATGATTATTTTCAAGCCTGTTCAATCTCATTTAATTTTATTTATGCTGCTATTACGTGAGATAGTAACGTTACATTTTTTTTCTGTTGTGTATGGGGTTAAGTATGTGAACGATTTTATTTTTTTCCGTCTGAAGAACTAACAATTTATATTAAATCAATTTTTTAAGTGACTTGTCGTATTCTTTGTACTCCTGTAATTTTAGATCTGGTATATATGTGGTACACTTTAAGCACTTAGTTTTGAAAAAATTATCTCTTTTTTTATCTGAATAATAAATGCTGATTTTTATCTTTATCTAGATAACTATACTAGCAATTATCTTATATATTTATCTAGATATTTTATAAATTATCTTTATACAACACTGGTTGCCAATTCTACCTCGAATAAGCTTGGTGCAGATAAATTGGAAAATTGGGACTTAAAACTGAATACGACAAAAATGAATTAGACATTTCACATTAGTTAAAGTACTTCTTTTTTATCTTTTACTAAAATTTCTGATGCATTTTATGAAATATTTTCTATTGATCATGATAATTTTAAGATATCAGCGTTTTCTGAATATATTTTAACAAATTGTATTAAAAATGACAGCAGATATTCATCGTATCTCTGTGCTGAGCCACCTTCGAACGAGCCAAAGGTTACCGATGGTCAAGATTTATATCACCATCATTTGATAGATCAATTTGATGGGCCACACCCATCAATTTACAATTTTATTAAAATGCTTAAGGAACATCAAGCAGAATTTTACTTAAAAATCCAATCAAATGGATATAAAATTACAAATTGCAGCTCTAAAGGCAACTTCAATATAAAAGCACGGAATTTAAACATAGAAAACAAATTCCAGATTGGACTATTTAAAAACTGTGGGCTTCAAATTTTAAACTTAATTTTAAGATACTCATTATAATTATACTAATATATAATTTTAATTTTTAATTATTAACTCATTTTAATATCACTGTAAAAATTTAATTAATAATTATATAATTTTGATAAAATATATTTTATTTTTGTAAAATTTTTAAAAGGGTAATTTTTTTGCATTTGTGGAATATTTATTTTTACGTTTTTGGGTTGCGTTTGGGTCATATTTTTGGCTTATGAGCTATAACTAAATTTTTGTATGAATGAAACTTACCTGCATAGATATTCTAAAATGATTTTCTGTAATCATTATGTTTCGTCGAACATTAATTTATATAAGTACGTTACTATTCGTAATACTTGAAATTCTTGTTGGTAGATTTATAATATTATATTTAATTTTAAATGTATTTATTCATATTTAATTATTTATGTGTTTATTTATCGATTATATTTTAATTTGCAGTTATTACTTTTTGTATCAATTAATTATAACTGTCTATATTATAGTATAGTAACAACAAATATTCAATTTTTGTATAATAGGTATTACATTTTTATGTGTTTTTCTTAGTTTTATAAAATTAAGTGAATCAAGAAAATAGAATATTTTCACTTTAAAGCTCATTTAAATTAATTCCAAACCAAAAATTTATTTGTAGGTTTTTATAGTCTTAGTTTCAGAAATAATAATTTATGGTTTTTAAATTTTTAGTTGAACAAAAAAACTGTAAATATAAATTTACCTTAAACTCTGGTGACTAGCATAAGCTATTTATTTTTTTTTTTTGAAAATAGGTACTTAATAATTTATTAACGGTAAAAGTGCTTAAAAACTTGTAGTTTCGTTGTTAACTTCTTTCTGACAGAAGTACCGTCTGTGTGCGGCTTTTCAACTCAAGATGCCAAGTTATAAAATATTTAGCTTTAAATTATTATGCTTATTATACTATAAACAATTTTTTCTATACGCTGTCATTTAAATATTCTCATATAACCCGGTTACAAAAATGACTGAGTCAATTCTGTTCAGTCTTTGAAAGCATATTTTACTATGCTAGCAATGTTTTCCAAATCGGTAGATACGCACGTGTACAACAGAATTCAATTCGAATATAAAAATACCATTGTCACTGATTCGCGTACCTATACATGTTGGTTATGAATTTATGATTCATTATATTATCGGTTCTTTAAAAAATATTAAATTATGATGATTATATATTTTTATGTTTAGTAATTTTCAAAATAATTTTAGTTTGTAAAATTTTTTACCAAATTTTATGATTTCGTATCTAATTTTATCGAACGTTTTATGACTCTAGAATAGAAAAAAATCGCAATGTTCTATTTAGGTAGGAATAATATATCATTTTGCGACGTGTTGCTAAATTTTTTGTCCCCTCTTTATAAATGCCAAATTTTAACTGTAAAAAATAATTTTATTCGTTATAGGTATATATAATTATGTAGGAAAAATAATAAAACAAAGAAAAACATTTTATTAGTAATAAGATACAACAATGATCAGATGATAACTGCCCAGTGCCCTAGGAACATTGTGAATATATGTTCATAGTGACATCATTACATGAACGGTAAGTAATAATAAGAAGATTGCAAACCGTTGTTATTTTGTACACCGGTAAATATTTTTGTTCGCCTTTAAAATATAAATGATTAATTACCTACATCTCGGATAACAATTTCGTAGTATAAAAATAAATATATGTCATAATAACATTAGGACTTTATTAAATTACGAATGTTGTAATTATAATCTATGCTATTATAACCTGATTATCTAAAGTTTAAAAAGTAATATTAAATCTAAAATATTATACATAAACGCATTTATTATGTTTTCTTTTAAATTATTATTAAAATCAAAATCACAAAATAATAAGTATTACAATTAAACCATGTTATAAGTATATTATAAATTAATTAGGTATATAATTTAATTTTGCAACTATTCTTTATGGGTATTAAATTAAATAAATCTACAATATTTTGATTATAAATTTTAAGAAATATTTAAAGAATAATAAATAATCTAAAATGATAAAATTATATTTAAAAATTAAATATTGAATGAACATTTAAAATTAATTATATTTATAATATTTTAAACATATTATAGCAGGGTTACATAAAAACCAGGAAAATACTACTATGGGGATCAGTATTTTTTGGGAAAATATTTGTTTGGAATGATTTATATAGTTCTACCACAGCTTTTAAAATATATTTTTGTATATTGAAAATATAATTAAAAACAAAGTACTGGCTGAGTTGACGCTTGTTCGGAAAGTATTACCCCTCAATCGGGTTTAATACGTCCATTACTCATTTTTCTCTTATTTTCATAATAAGGTACCTAAGTAAATTCCAGACTAATTATTTGATACTTAAAATTTAAAAACAAATATTCTATTAATTAAAACTATGTTATTATAAAATATAAAGTAATAATATACCTATATGAAAAATTTATGAAATATAAAAAAAAGTAGATTAAATAGATTAAATCTTTCGAGTGTCCAAAATGTTGATATATTTTAGTACCTAGGTACCCATTGCGGTAAACGGATCTGTCCATTTAGTTAACTTTACCACATAAACTCTACTAAATATGAATCGAAGAAGTTTCTCTCGGTCTCTCATCATTTCTTGTTGCCCCATCTAGAACCTCTCCTCCCCCCTCCCCATCGGTCAACTCTACATTTCGTTTGCAGCGAGCTTCACTTATAAGTTATGGGGTCCACAAAGTTATGTATTTTGTGTCTTATTGTCAAGTGATTAAAACGGTCAGGGCACTTACTGTTGTTATAATAATTTGATTGCCAGCAATCGGATATAATCGTTGATCCAACTTGTATATGGGTACGCTCATAAATTATTGGTAATGTATTTTATACGATCCATCGGTTACTGAACGCACGACAGAGCGCTCATTGGTTTAACGGGATTCGACCCGGCTGGGTTATCTACCGAAATACACATATCTTTTACCAACTATACTCAATACGTCGTAATTTTAGTTTTTAATAAGAGGGGGCAAAAATTTTGACCAGCTCATAAAATTGAATATAATAAAAAGATCGCTTTGTTCTCAATCTAAATTCCACTTAAATTTTTATCTCGATACAGTTCTCATCTTGCACGACTTTTTACGTGTCTGAGGCAAAACAATTCTCATTTTATTGGCAAAAAATAAGCGTGAAGGAGCTAAACACACAACTGCTAAAACATAATTCGATAAATTTGAAATACCTAGATATCTTCTATTACAGTGGTTTATGTATTGAATAGTGATCGTTTTGTTTTAAGCACTTTTACAATATTGCGGGTCTATATAATTGAATTTTGAACTAGAAAACGATAAATATAAATTATTATCGCAACAGTAGTTTTCAAGTTGTTACATAATATTATACTTCCTTGAAATTAGAAAAATTATAGTTGTGTTATTTCATCAACAATTGGACTGCTTTTACAATCAGACAGGGGTGAATGCCCAACTTACCCCTCCCTCAAATTACGCCCTGACTGTATTAACTGTCCTAGTAATCGTATCTAGTAAGTGTTTTTGACTTTTGCTTGCGCGTGCGAAAGTGTTCGTTTCCTTTGATTGTTCAACACTAATGATCGTTTACTTTCAACACAAATACACGCCATGCACGTAAATATTATGGAAATTGCCAATAATAAACTCCTTAAAAACGAGCGGTATTGAATTCTTCGACATATTATTATGGTCTCATTGATGAGAGAAATGTGACGGACGTTGTCTAAAAATCTTTGTGACACGAGAATATTTGCTGGGCGGACATCACGCAGACCAGTAATATTCGAATAATATCATTGAAATTCAATCGAAACGTTCTTATAACTTTTTTTATTTATATTAATGTTCTCGAATTATAAAATATGTATTTACTGGGATATCATGATATAAATTATATTATATACTATAAATTTGTCATCGTTAAAAAAAAAAAAAACTGTTAGCCAAGAGCAATAGTTCCCTTGCCTCCTTTAATCTGTCTCTGTTTGTACCAACCAAACTATAACTAAACCGAGCAATAATATTTCTGGAAACAAATCTGAATTTCTCACGAAGTTCACTTGAGAACAACTTTCTCATTTTTTTAAATGTCGACTTTTATCCTCTCTAAATTTTATTTTAAGATTTTAAACTATATAGGAATTATAAAGCATATTTTATTAAGTGTATATGGAACAAAAATAAATACATGATAAAGTCGGGAAAATCATTTTGTGTGAAAGTTACTGGTTATGATAGGTGTGCTGCACTCATATATTCATACGGTTCGTTTCAATGGTCCTTCAAATCATTATATCGTTTAAAATCCTTTTAATAGAAAAAAAGTTTTCTAACAAGTTTAATTAATATCGGTTACAAAAAAAGATAAATGTAAATATAGCCATATAAGTCCTCAAGTGCTGTCCCATGTAATTACTCTTCCTTGAACTCTACCTCTCTACATAATATTTAAACAGGATGAGTTTTTACTTTTTTAGCACGTGCGATGGAACCGATCCGAGACAGTCCGCCCATAAAAAACAAATAACTAATATAGCAATAAACATTTGATTTTATTTCTTAGTCACTACAATATATAGATATTTTATTACCGTGTTTGTATTCGCTAAATAATATTTTATAATTGTTTAGATTTTTCGCGACATTGCTAACTGCGTTTAGGTGAACATCGTGGTGTTGTCGGTGCGGTCTTCGCTGTGGATAGCTTTGATGTTGACTCCTCGTCACTTTGTCATTGATGTATGCATCGCCGTCCGCTGTGGATGAAATCTGTTGTTTTTCCCTTATGGATTGGTCGTTTGGCCTGCTGGTCCGAGAGAGAGAGAGAGAGAGAGACGGAGATAGATATACAACGGACAACTCGAATAAGTGATGGCGAGGTGAAGAGTATATATGTGTATAACCACTATGGCGGACACTCGAATAAGTTCTATCACCTGTAGTATATACATATAACATGTTCCGTAATATCCGGAACACTTTTAACCCAAATCCATTCATGTTGACAGTTTTGAATCGAAAGTACCAAGTCAGAAACTAGGGAAGTGTCGTTGGGTCCTGTTGCGCCTGGCTCTCATAACGTCTTTCTATCCCACGCTATACAAGTACATCGCTACTAGGGCTTACGATTTCACGTGTACTTAAATACACGGGTACACGTGTAATTATGAAACCCGTGTATTGATCCGTGTATTTAATGTTACACGTGTATTTAATATAACACGTGTATTTAATATAACACGTGTATTTAATATTACACGTGTATTTAATATAACGCGTGTATTTAATATTACATGTGTATTTAATATAACACGTATATTTAAGGGCTTGAAACCGAAAAAATTTTTTCCGGTTTCGGTTTCGGTTCGGCTACCGGTTTTGATTTTTTCCGATTTCGGTTTCGGTTTTGGATACCGAAATGATTATCTGCATATAATTGTAATTTTTAATTTGTACGATTAAAAAAAAAAATACATAATAAATAAAATATTTTTACAATTTAATAGAATAATAAAATAGACATAAGTAATCGTAAATAAACCAATTATTATAAATAGTGAATATTAATGAGATAATAGTTATGTTAGGTTAGGTTTTCGGCAAGGAATAAAGTAAATAAACAAATGGTATCCTCAAATTAACGTCTGCTTAAAGGACCATGAAACAAAAAAAATGACCTCGGTTCAATTAATATATAGTTAAATAATATAACTAACCGTGGTACTAAAATATGTATACGTCGATTCGTTGAGGTGCTATAGCCCAAGAGAGATAGCCACGTGACGTCACAAGATCACATGGCGCAGCGGCGGCCTATACTTTTATACAGGAATCGTTGACACCGTCTAGGTTATTTATTAATAACTTTTGCTATATTCAATTCTGTTGTAAATAACTTCGTAGACACAACAATGAACGGACGAATGAAAATACATCATTTAGAAAACCAAGAAGAAGAAGAAGAAGATTATGAAGAAGATGGAATTTATGAATGTAAACAGACTGACAAAAACCATCATCAAATATTGAAGATAATTCTTGGTTTTTTGTATTTTGGGATTGCTTATTGCCACTTTTCAATCGTTGCCGTCAATGTAATTTTAAAGTTTTATCCGTCCAACATTATATCCAAGGGACATTTCTATCTGTTATAACTATATGTGATAGAAATCATAAATAAATTTGGTGTTAACAAAATAAAAGTATTAAAGGCCCAATAGGAAATATATTAATTGGATCGGCTTTGACTTTATCCGGAATTCTATACACACAAATGGTAGCTTTTTGTGATTCGTTAAAACTATCATTTTTTAGATTACAGTTATAAATATTAACGAATATAATTCAATAATGTTTCTGAATTCTAAATAGTAATATATAACTAATAGAAAATAATCACTGAGTGTCAACTTACATTATACGATTGTGATAACGACGGTACGAGACACGTGAGGGGACTGAGGAGACACGGAGGTTTGTGATGCCCGGTGTGCTCACGGCGGCCCCTCATCCTGCTGCATCTACGGAACCTATACGGCCGAAGAGGGCCAGCGATAGAAACAAAACGGCGTACCGAGGCCATCGTCAGCCAGACGGGGGAGACGGTACGACCGCCCGTCCGCTGCCGATATCGTATGCGACGGACGTGCTTATGGTTCTGCCGTGACGTGGTACTACACAGGCGGAAGGACACCCGACGACGACGAAGCCTTTGAGTTCGTGGTGCCTGACCGACACTCCTTCGATATCATCGACGCCGACCGAATTCGTATGTTCTGCGTCAGATTTTCTAAAGGCCGTGGACGACTGTATACCGCGGTGTCGTGGAACAAAGTTGCTTCTACAAGGCTCTGGAACCGGATGGAGCGAAACAAAAACACTAATAGAGGCAATTTTCTATCTGTGTTTTACAATTATTCGTTGTACGCCAATAGCTGTAAAACGATTCGTATACTCATTTGAAAACCAAATAAAACTTATATATATATATAATTCTTGAGTGTATTTTTTTTTATTTGATTTTGAAAGTGGAAAAAAACAGTATAGCGGATGTATGTATGTAGAATATTACTCGTGGATGATTGCTCTATCGAGGCCGTAGCCAGGGGGGAGTATTTAGGGTTTAGACCCTCCGAAATTTTGTCCTAAATAAAAACCTTATACAAACGATTAAATGCTAATGAAATTGAAGTGGACACGTTTTTAAAAAATTATATTTGAATTTAGGAAAATGATTATGAAATATTGATATTAAATAAATTGACTATTCGATCTTTATCTAAGTATTTATTATTAACATTGTAATACAATTTTATCTTGGCTAAAAATATTATTTTTTTAATGGGGTTTTTTTTATGAGTTATTTTTTGGGATCATTGTCTTTTAAAGCTTTTACTCAGTAATCTTTATTCATAGAATTTTTGCTGATTTAAAATGTATATTTTCTTTTAATTTAGTAAATGCATTTTTTTCTAGATTAATTATAAGCAAAAATGCATAATACGTATGTAAATTACTAAGTAGTTGAATGACGATGCTACAACAAATCTGATATTCAACTAGCACTATAAATATCAAACTAAATCTATCCATAATTATAAGTTAGTTTTATTTAAATTCTTTACATATGAGGGAGAAAGGGTTATAGCAAATAAATATCAGTAGGTAATATTCTATTAAGCACAGACCACAAAATACCAGAAGGCAGATGTTGTAATG
>JACXSJ010002745.1:0-37602 GCA_014851325.1 Pentalonia nigronervosa
ATATATATGTTATTATTGAATCATTACAAGTTTGTTAAGTGGTTTTGTATCTATAATATCTTATAACGCGCATGAAAGGTTTCATACACTCAGATTCACTTTGATTTTTAAAACAAATCCCAAATACTTGCGAAAAACTTTGGGTGGATCACTTTTTTCGAAACATATTTTCATTTTATGTAGAACTATTTACAGGGTAATTCACCAAGCATGATCACCCCTACTTTTCCTTATTCTATTCAAATTCTGAATTTTTAAATATCATTATATAGAATGAACGCTTAATCCCGCTAACGTCGATTAATAAAGGCTGTCTATAAAATTATGGTCGTGCGTTTAATCGAAAAAGTTTTTAGCGACTACTAATCTGCAGTGTCCCTATTTCTGATAATACCTATTATGAATTATGTGAAATTACTGAGTTACCGGTTTAAACACGCATTAACGCATAACAATTATTGCACTTGTTCAAAATTTTGGAATGATAATATTATATTATATCCTGATCACAATAATTATTGTTTGTTGTAAAAGTCGTACGTCTGTGTATATTATTATTCACCTGTTGGACGCGTCAGTTATTGTAGTTTTCGAACAATAGTTTCACTAATCGTTATTATATATTATAGACCATTTTGGTGCGATCGGCTGTTTTTTTTTGTTTAGCAATTCGAAAACACAGGCGAGTATAATATAAAATAACATTATGTCGAATGGTAATACGCGTTTTTGTAATTTAAAAAATACTGCAAATACGTATATGTAGGCTCAATAATTATTAATTAAGAGGTTCAACCTCCCTCCCAATCCCCTCGAATTTTTTTCGTGTTATATTATGCTGTAGTAAAATAAAAATTTCAGTCTAGAATAATCGATAAATATTGACCATTAAACGTTTACGTCAAATAAATGAATATAATATAAATATAATATTCTTGGTTTTAATAGCGTATTTGGAATAATTATAAACAATACAGCTTTGTACACGGGCTGTTAATATTGTTTCATGTACTCCTGTAGTCTAGTGCACATACGAACGATAGCTATGGTTTACGTTATAAACTAATAAATAACATTAGGTACCTGATAAATTCGCTTCGGATGTATCAGCTGGATTTCTTGATAATATTATATACATAGATATAAATGTACAGTACATTATCACCAGAATGTTTAATCGGCAAAGAACTAGTTGTTAGTATTTTAATAATCTTATCTTAATAGTCTATGATAATAATTAAAACTTTTTCACAGACAATATTCATTTTCAACATTTAGTTGACATTTGTTCTTGTTAGCACATTTTGACGACTGACGCTCTACGATTTACGAAGTGTTAAAGTTACAATTGTAATTAGTAATTTGTATTTAATTTTTAATTCATTTGTTTGAAATGTCAAAAAAACAAAACACAATGATGAATTTAAGCAATTTTAGCAATAAAAATGTTTAAATATAAATGTCATTAATAAATATTGGTACTACGATATTATGAATTTTATACTATATTAAATTACCTATACTATAATAATACAATTAGAATACAAATTTTTATCTTACAATCCCCCCACTTACATTAATTTCCAGTTATGGCCTTGTTAATAATAATAATGAGGTTATAAAAGTTAACTTTATAAGTCGGGTTTATCCGAATGAAAGGCGTGTCCGTCCATTTAAAAGTTCAATCGGCGTTTTTCGACATTTTATCACTTATTATTATATGTCACGACTAGATTTCAAATTCACAAATACTTATTGGTAATTATTTCATACTGACCAGGTTTACCTTTGGTAGGTACAATATCAAACGAATATATTTTTAGTTTTATTGACAAAAAAATTCCAAACATACTATTTATGACACTCTTAAAAACTTTGCAGCGCCTACTCATTTGAATATACGATTGCAAATATTCATATATTTACTATCGAAGATGATTAGAACCCTTATCAGTATATCTGTGGCGGTCTTTCTTTTTTTATAATTAAAGCTATTGGTCTCACATTTAAAACTATTTTTTATTTTTTTTTTTTTTGAATATAATATTACTCTATCGATAAAAAGGCGTAGATATAGCTAAATGTTATTACATATATAATATATATAATATAATAGTAACAATAACTTACAAATAACAATATTTCATTCGAGTCCAAATAACTTAAATTTCTAGGAGATAAGAATAAATTTGATTTGTGTATTTTTTGATTTGTTTAATTCCCTAATAAAGAATTAGAGTTATCAAGGTTTATGATATATCAATAGACTATACAGTTATCGAGTCTCGACTGTATATGCATAAATACGATTTAATGTGTTTAATTCAAACGGAGAATGATCTTTTGTTGGCTATAAGGACATTAGAGGCACCTTAAAGTCTCGTTTAACATGTAATTTTTAGCGAAATAATAAAAGAACAAAAGTTCTGGTTTGACTTTGAGAATATTTAAGTTGATACGCTTATAGTATGATCGGAAAGTCTGTTTTATTGGATATAGTAGGTCATCAATGATTCGGAGATTAAGACTTAAATGCATTCAACTAACGTAGCCAATCCTATAATTTATAATACGCATACAATTTATTTTATAAATGCAATTCAAACAATATCTGAGGGAAACATTTGTAAATTTGTGTGTTTTTTTATTGAACTTAGAAAAAAGTTTTTTTAACCACATGTCTTTCAATATGTTTAATAATTTATTATGCGTTTATTTTATTTTGCACAACATTTATAATAACTTTCGTTTTTCAAAAGGCAACTTATAATTTGGTTTTGAACTCACAAAGACGACGTTTTTTGGAAATTATGATTTATAATGTCATGCATATTTATAATATAGAATATTAATGGTTATGTCGATTGCCAACTCTTTAAAGTTTTAATTGCGCCAGATCAAACGTTTGAAGAAAAACATTATTTTGTTTCTGGATTCGAAATTAATATTATGGGTTTCCATTTAAAACGTAAAAGTTGTTACTCTCTCAGCAAACATGGTATATGTATATAACCGTATGTACCTATGTCGTATAAATATAATATATATTATATTTGAGAGTTTGTCAACAGTAAAACAAAACAAATAATCAATGTTGGTTTGATAAACGAAAAACTTCCCCTACGGCTTAATGTATTACATGTCTTAAGAGTGTGTACAGTACGTAGTTTAATGACTTTTAGATTTCAGAAATGCATATTAAAAATAGTAATTATTATTTACAATAAATAATTTTAAAAAAAAAAGACGCGCAGGTGGGTGTCGAATGGGTCACTGCAATAGATTTGTTAAATTTGAATTAAATGATATATCATTGAATAATACGAAAAACGGATTCTGAGTGGAGACAGTTTGTCGCCTAGAATATTTTATGTTATATTAATATTATCGCTATTAGTTATAATGGGTAAGTTGAATTAATTTTGCAAAAAAGATTCCATAAAATTATAATTTATTTTTTGGTAACAATATGAAGTATGAGGAACATTTTATTAAATTATACCTAACCTTAGTTATAAAAATTGAATATTTTATACATTTTTAATTAAAAAATAATTTAAAAATGTTCGTGATTGTGAAAAATTTTATCAAAATTTGAATTTTAAATGCTCATAAAATATAATCTTGCACGTGTATCTTTAATATTATTGAATAGCTATAATAAAAACTTATGTGGAACCTTGTGTTAAACTTGCAACCATTTTGATCTAACGAATAATTTTTTATTTAAAATAAAATAAATTGAAGGATGGTTTAACTTTTTAGTAACCAAGATTACCAAACAATTATTCTAATAATAATATTACCATTTTATCAAATGTTCGTATTTTTGCTTTTTGTTTTTCTCGATAATTTTAAAAAATACTGAGTATTTTCAAATATAATTTTTCTAAAGTACCAACTAAATCCAATCTGCTGTCTGAAATCTCAACCGATGTTGATTATCAGAGCATTTTTTATATTAGACAAAGTGTCTCCAGGCACAAATGAACAAAAAAACATACATCATTGCAAAATTAATATAATTATTATTCATCTCTACGTTTAGAACTTAAAATATATATTTAGGCGCTAATACAAAAGAAAATCATTCCACGATTTTCCAACACGTGATTCTGTAAATTATAATATAGGATAATATATATGACACTTTATGTCGTTATATTGTATCATCTATAACAATATGGATTCAATGTTGTACAATAAAGTATGGTATTTTTTACAAAACTATCATTAATCTGGTTTAAACTAATATTTTTGGGTTTTTGATTTCGAAATTAATGTGTCGTGGTTATAACATAGGTGCTCTGTCGTGCCACATATTAATTCTGGAATCCACGAATATGAGTCGTAACCGGGATTATGACGTTTTTATTGCGACAGGCGCTGACTTGACAAATAAACTCCATATTATTATACTGCTGTTGTACGCGTATACCATTATTATTATATATGCACACGAATATTATGTATATATATATCATACGACGAGCGAGGACTAAGGCGTGCACAAATTAAACCATCACACGAGGACGACAGATGATGGCGTTGGATACACATTTTATAATATTGTTATTATTATTATAAATCACGAGCAATGCTCGAGATGGAGTGGCGGAGAGATGAAAGGATTCTGCCGCCGGCCGGCAACGCGTCGGCGGCGACACGATGTCTATGTATAACTATATATATATATATATATATATGTAAGGACTGCTGGCTGAATTGATAATAATATTATTATTATATATTATATTATACAATATATATATATATATATATATATATATATATATATTTGGTATAATTTTATACTATTTATGCACGCGCGTGCACCGAGAGACTCGTGTCGAAAATATCCAATTAATACACGAACCGACTAAATTTCCGTCACATTTTTAATAATATGAGTAAAGTAATGGTAATAATTAATATCACCGTCGTTATTGTTGTGTTTTGCCACTGCAGTCGTTATTGTTATACTGTCAATAGGTTTCATAATATTAATAAAATACCTACCTAAATAACAGCTCTGTACCGCGACAGATGTCAAGTAACGAGAGACGCGAAAAACAAATTTCACAGGAGAAACAAAACCAACTTTTATTAGGTAGGCACATAATATTATGATTTTATGGTGACGTTTTTGGTTGGTGTTTCTGAAACTTATTCAATAAAAATAAATTACCCGCATTAATTAATAAGATACTATTATTATATGGAGTAAGGAATTCAAGTTACAAATTATAGATTATCACATGTAACTGAAAAATAAAATTATGCTAACAGTTAATTTGGTGGAATAGCCCATTGAAAGTTCATCAGAATGTGGACTTGCGATTATATATATATACTCTAATAATCAGGGGAGCCGATATATTTTGAAACACCTACCTATGACAATTTAATTTTGAGTCAATACACCCGTCCACTTATCTACTAACAAAAACAATCATATTGTTTTACTTATAACTTAATATTAAAAAAATGTATAAACAGTAAAAGTGATGTCCCTATTTTTCTTCACATTCTTTCCACCTATCCACTTATTTTCCTATGAAATTTTTCGTAGGCAAAACCAACTTTTAGTGCCCCTGTTAATAATATTGTTTGGTAATTGGTATTACCAATGTAAACCACAGGTTTTTCATGAACCAGTGCAGCTATAATTAAAATTTAACATCCACCCCAAAATTAATCATGCATGCTCAAGGCTGCGAACCATAATATGTATTATCAAATTTTAAATTTTAGATATTAAAGCTAAACGATTTAATACAATGATCTTCAATCATCACGTTTCTCAAACATACATTTAAAAATATTGCAAATCCATACACAATATTCAGTTTTCAGTTATAATTCTAAACAATTCTAAACACAATTTTGGTGATAAGTTGTACATTTCTAAATTGTTTTTTCCAAGGTGAAATAATATCCGAGACGGTTAATCGAGTTATTATTTTGTTTTATTTTTTATAATATTGTCACTTTATTACCAGTAAATGGAAAGACAGAATTGAGAGTTTTAATATTTGTTTATACTAGCTGATATTATAAAATATAAACTATAAAGATTACTAAATTATTTTTAAATTGTTTAAAGCATAATAAATAATTATAGTTAATTGCATTGTATTAAAAAATACGTTTGTGTAAACTTTCATTATTTGTTTTTTTTTAATAATGAATCGATTTGAATAAAATTCTGATCTTTAAAATATTGATAAGTATATATTGAGGATTTTCCTTTGATAATAAAAACGGTTTTTTTTTTCAAATGAGAATCACATTTTTTGTTTGAACCACACACCTTCTTATCTCTTATGGAATACCCGTTGCTTCTCATAATTATTACTATTTTATTATTAATATAATGATATCGTTATTATTTGTATTCGTTGTCTCGTTATCTCAAAATTGTATAATTGGCAGAAGTCTCTCGATAGAAAATATATACATTTGTCGACTCTTATTATCTCTCCCAATCCACGGCTGCCGGACTATGAATAACAATTTTAAATTAAAAATTTAATTTATTAGTCGATCAACTACTACGTTTCAAACATTATTATTATAACTCATACACTACAAAAAACTTTATGATGGTTTTTCGTACTCAATATGCCATTTTTGAGCAAATCATTTTTTTTGAAAATATTTATATGACTGAGTTAGGTTTTTTACGTAGAACAATCATTATATAGAAAAGTATTGACTTTTATTAACATTTTTTTTCAAATGGTTTCAAGTCGTTACAAAACAATATTTTTTTAAAGAAATAATATTTTTTAATATTTTATACCTTTATAATTTTCTAAATTTAGTATTTTTTTGAATGACAACATTTAATTTTAACTTCAAATTTCAAAACATACTTTTCCGCTCATTTAGTTAAAAAAAACATTTTTTTTTTTTTTTGATAATTAGTTTATGAATTGTATAATTCAATTACATATTTATAGTTGAGCAGAGAGGAGTGATATGCGGTTACTCTGCAAAATGTTGGTCCGCTACTCCACTCATCCACACTTTAAATTCTGCTTTAGAATATGAAGTAAAAACTGTATGTTGTCATTCAAAAAAGTAAACAACATAAAGAATCATACAGACAAAAAATATAAAAAAATGTTTTGAAATGACTTGAAACCATGTAAAAAAAAAAAAAAACAATTGGAAAAAAGTCATAAAAAAAATCATAAAAGTCATAGATTTCATAAGCACGGTAATATATTATAACGAATAATATAAATCCTAAGATAACATACTCAAAAAATTTAAGTAAGTACCTATACCTCTACCTGTTCGTAAACATTTATATTAAATGAAGCATCGCATATTATACCGATTGGGTTTAGGATGTAAATCTCTATTCCTGGTCTTTCGAAAATCAACCACTGATACCATATTATTATTTTGTCGTTAATATAACTTCGTGTCCAGCTCGTGTAACGCATAACAGTGTGCGATGCGTCTCAAACGGAGACGACTGCGACGCGGCACGCCTCAACGGGACCGGACGTGACGCAATAATTCACGTTCAATTATAATAATATCGTCATGACATTATTATAAAGTGTCGCGGTAATAATACGAGTGACGTGGACGATGAGCGACGTGCGTGTAACATAACGCTGTGTGGTGGAGCCAAAAAGTGTACCTATCACACATTCATTTGCGAGTCGGAAAAAACGTACGTTTTCTCACGCGCTCGTCTGAAAATTCATGGCATATACTTCTATTCCGAGAAATTAATTTTCTCCAAGCGCAAAGATAAAAATAAATGGACCAAAAAGTATTTTTTTTTCGCTCGAGTCATATTATGTAACGCTTGGGTTTCACGATTGTTTTACTATCGCCTCGATTGCATTATTTATGTGTACAATAATATCATGAAAAACGTACAAAACATCAATGCATACAATACATACATACACACAAATATATATATATGCATACATATTACCATTGATATACAAAACACTAATATCTATAATCAATGATATTGCATAAACAAGGTAATGGCCAAGCATGATCATTCCCATTAAAGAGTGTCCTGTGGTAACACAAACTTCTGTTTTCTAAACAAAAACTCCCTTTTTTTAATTATTTAACTGTTAATTTTTTAGAACAATTCAATACACTTACCAAATTCAAAATTTGAACTAGTACTATTTAGTTATTAAAATATTTGTACTAATGATAATAGTCCTTAAAAATAGTTTTAGAAAAATATAAAATAAATGTTATATTGTATCTAGGATTTATTATAATTAGACCATTTTTAAAATTATGAACTTTGATGAATTAATATAAATTATTAATATTTTTAAGGCACTTGGCTTCCATATATTCTAAACCCATTAACATTGACCTATTATTTTTAATAGGTACACAAAATAAATGAATTCGAAAACTTCTCGTTCGAATTTTAAATTAGATAGGTACATCAACATTTTCAGAAAAATAATCCGTTTAATATATTATAATAGGTATAAAAGGAGGGTTCTTATTTGAAAAACAAAAGTTTTTTATCCTTACATGACACTCATTATGTAATACAAAAAATCTAATACAAAATCAGATTTTGAATAACTGTATTATTGAAGAAAAAAAAGGGTGAGAATGCTTGGTGAATCTTCATTGTATATGTGGGATATGTCACTCACGACGTTCAAAATATTATATTTTCTTTCTCAGAAAGATGTGCAAAACAAAATAAATATTTATAAAAACAGGTAAAATATATTATAAATATACTATATAGATTTAATGTTATAATGTAAATAAAAAAAAAAGTAAATATGTCTAAAACATTTATAAGAATTAATTAATTTACGTCACACAAAAATAAACGTTTTTTGTAGGTCAATAAATGAGATTTCTTCTTTTAAAAGTAGTTGCTTTACTGTTTGTGAAGTTTTTAATTTTTACACTATTACTCGCCCACTAGGATCTTCGGTAAATGTTTGTTCCTAAACATAATGATTATTAATATATTATCGTAATTATTACTAATCATGTTAATTTGAGTTTACAATTGTAGTGTCAAAATATTTATAAATTCACGGTTTTCTAATGCAGAGGTTGAAATGGTGTGAACACAGAGTGCAAATGGCATGGCTTGTCATTTTTATCACTGACATACGTCACAATCCCACATTTTTTTTTGGAAAATTACATTCTCTAAGCCATAAATAATTGTACATGGGGATTAGGAGTTAATACAGTGCAAGCGAGTATTATAGCCAGTGCTATGTATAAAAGGGTTTTTTGTAAATTTTTAGTACTTACAGACATATTTGTAAATATATATTCTCACCATTTATACTTATTCCAAACAGAGTCACAATGGGTACAAATTATTTTTAATTATTAAATGAAACTAACAATTATTATAATTTATTGATGATAAGACCTCTATTGGAATGCATTGAAATTAATTATTATTAATGATCTTTATATCATCTGGCTGTGGTAACCTAGTTTTTTGTACCTGGGTTTTGAATTATGGCATAGGCAGCTTGTAATAAAAATAGTCGTACTTCATATAATTGATTACTTTATTTATAATCTGTAACAGAAACAAAATCAGCGTATCTGTGGAATAGAATTATATTGAACTAACTCTGTTAGTATCATTGAAAAAGTGAAAATATGAATACCTATTCGAGGATTGTCACCACTTGTTGATTGTGGACCTGTTGATTTCTGAATATCTAAATAATATGTATATCTGTTTCACCACTTAATTTAAACTTGCACTTTGATCAAAACCATGCCTGACCGTAACATTTCTTATATACCTATTTAATATGATATATTAACAAATATATATTCCTATATTTTTTAGTTCCAATTATTAGTACAAGAACTAGTCTTAATTATGTGTTCGGACGATGCTCGTGAAACGATAAATCGAAAAAAACAAATAGAATTTGGTTTGAAAATAATTTGTACATAAATATTCTAATTATGTATACATACATAAATTTAAAATATAATATGTTTGATAAAGTACTGATTTAATAAACGGTTAATATTGTTATTATTGTTACAACATTCATGCATACATACCAGCTATATACTTTTATATAATATTTAACAATAATGATAAAAAAATATAATATATACGTACATTTAGGTTAAAATGTGTACTCTATTGTGTATTAAACTGTCTAGTTAAAACATTTATAATACTTAAAATCGACACGTACCATATAATCTGTCCAGAAAACAAGTTAATAGATACGATATTAGATTTTTCACATCAATTAATTTTAATAACGACAGTCAATAATGGGGCCATTTGCTCGATGCAACCATTTGAACGGTATTTATATTTTATTTTATATTTTATATATCATTTGTTTTTTTGAAATTGATGACGGATTTTCAAGTCAAATAATACCATTGAGATAGTTTTAGATTCTTATATAGAGTCACGGTCGTTTGAAAATTCCAAAAGTATCGTTTTCTCATAACATATTATAGGTATTGACTGTGAGATGACATTCGTAAATGGATTAAAATATATATTTTAAATTTGGTGTGTGATGAGTCTCATCTACAGATCATCAAATACCTTGATTCGTTTCGACCAGAATTTTATACAACACACTGATGCAGTGTGTTGTGTAAAATTAGACACTTATAACTAAGGCTTGGAAATTATAAGAGCTAAAAAATGAAAAATATGCACAAAAAATTTGTAAAATATACATAAAAAAATGTTAAATATACAATAAATATGTACAAAAATAATGTTTATTATGGAAAAAATAAATATGGCTCAAAACTGGACGGTATTTTGACACATTATTAAACTGAAAAAATTATTTAGAAAAATATATTTTCAATATTCGTGAAGTTAAATACGAAATAAATAAATGTTTTCTAATACCTGTTAAATAGTTAAGAATAGTTAAGAAATAACAATAAACAACTACGTTAAATAATATTATAAAGTTGTATTTTTAAAATACACAAGTTAAGAAAGAAAAAAAATCAATTTTTTTCAGTAAATATTAAATATGCATAATATGCGTATGAAAATCAAAAAATATGCACTTTGTCCATAAAATTGATAAAATATACGCAATATGCATTTTTTATTTTTAGATTTTAAATTCAACGTTGTATTACTCAAATTTCTAGCTTATTCAGCTATAAATCGAGAGCATACACAACAACAGTATGTAACTCTTATAACTTCCGAGCACTATAATTATAACTTATACTGTACGTAAAAGAGTGCAGACGAAAGTTCTATGGTTCATTTTTGGAAAATCGCGGTCGAAATGCGATTTCGCGGAACATAATATTATTCTGAATGACGTCTATTATTATTGTAGCACTGTCGTCGTTCAAACCGTAGAGACATAATATATTTTTCAAAATACGTTCACGCGATGAAGATTGAATGGTTATGGCATCAACAAGAATATTATTATTATTGCAGTAATCTCGCGTCTGGCTATAACAACTAGTTGTCACGCCGACAACACGACCATCAGCCAATTTATTTATTAATTATTTACACGTATCGTTATTAAAAAACCGTTCCGTATTCCGGTGTAGTGTGTGCGACAGACGGAACCGATACTGCACCGTCGCCTTTTTTACATCGTTTTTGGTTCTTAACCAACTGACCGTTTAATCTTACTTTGGTGCATGCGATAACATAATATTTCGAGGAAAGCAACCGATAAACTTGAGCTGCTATAGTTGCAGTCCGTCCATGCGATACGAAAATAATTAACTGGCATGGCAAAATATATTGTTATGTCTAACGAATAGTTTTGTTTGACAAAAGACGGTGGTCAGTGACGCGAACATTACAATAATAATCATAGAACTAAATATTAAATGTGGGTAGATGGGTGATCATAAAATGTAAGATTACATAATAATAAACATATCATCTGAGCATTATCAAAAATAAAATTCAAATATACTCAAAAATAGCGTTTCTTTTTTTAGATATTTAATAGTATAGTGTTCGAATACTATTATCAAGAGGAAGAGCCGCATCTAGTACGGAGCTCATTAAAAATAATAACGATACTTGAGCTGTCATCATTTTTCATATAATAATCATATTATGCACCTACAAGATATTATGATTTATGATGTTATTATAACACAAAAAAATTTCAAAAAGATTTGAATATTTTAGACTGCAGTGGATATAATATATTATTATTATTATTAATGCAATGATATAGTCTATTCGTCGAGACCACCGATTGAATTCTGGCATAGCGTTCTGATTTTATCGCCTGTGCGATTTAAATCGCAAAGTATAATGATTGAATTCTTAATTAAAATACAATATTTCGTCGAACGCCTCAAAGTTTGATCGGTACAAAAATGTTTCACAATGTGCATTAAATTATTCCGATGGACGTTGTTTCACGAATTCGCAGATGTAAACATCCACTTGTCCTCCATCGACAGTATTGAACGATAATTATGAGTTATAGAAATTCGTCCCCCACAAAGATTCACCGTCACCGGACTAGGCGCGACACGGTTAAAACTTTCATCCAAGCATAGATAAGTAGATTGGTATGAATTACATTCGACGACACACGTTACCATCTAAGTTTAATTTCCGGACGAACACACCGCCGCGGAGTTTTTCGGAAACCGATAATAATATATAATATATTTTAATAAACAATATACAAATTTTGCAGAACGATGACAGAGTGCTAAAACTTGTGCAGTAATCTTTTGATAATTTTTTAATATTGTGTTAACAACACGAAATTATTGTCACCGACCATACATTCTTATGCTGCACAGTAAAATCATTTAAACGTTTAATAAATCATTTCGTAGCAGACTTAAAATGTTGTTAAAATTGTTTTTTACAACGTTTTTTAGACAATTGTCATGTTAACTTGTTATCAAAAGTCCTCTCCCACAACGATTTACTACAGCACGACTGGATGCAATATGCTTAAAACTTTCATCCAAACTAGGTAAGTAAGTAGATGGGAATTAAAGTCGACGAATCGACGACGCGACCAAGTTTAGTTTTTGGGCAAACACTTTGCCGCGGGAAACGATAATAATATATAATATTATAATGAATAACGTACGAATTATGCAAAAAGATAACATTATGGAGAGTAGTGCTTTTACACGACGACAAAACTTGCACAGTAATCTTCTGATAATATATTATAATATTGTGCTAACAACGCGAAACCATCGCCGCCGACCATACACGCTTGAGCTGCGCAATGAAATCGTCTAAACGTTTAATGATTCGTTTCGTTGGCATAAAAAGTTTCGTAGTGGACTTAAAACATTGTTGAAATTGTTTTTCCGTCGAACAAGCGATTGGCCTGTCGCGAGACTTCAAAGCGGATTCAACAGAAGTATTATACATATATATATAATATATTGTATTGAAGTAAGCGATTATATAAAAAAATGTAAGTTCGTAGTAAGACCATACAAGTATTATTCCCTTAAGAAAAAAAAATTTTATAACATGTTAATACCGCTTTAAAATCTAAAATTGTTACAACCTGTATACACTCAAAACAGGATAAATAATTCCTTTTTAATTTATCTAGATTTAGCCAGATTTACGTACCTATGACACAGTATTTCTTTCCGAACATTTTCAGGCCACCGTATTATGTCTATTATTATTTTTAAATATTTATGTTTTTCAAAGTGTCATATTTTACCAAAACCAAAAGTACCTTGAATTTCAGATCTATATCTAAATAAAGCGGAAAGGAAATGTATCTAATTCTACGTATTTGATGACTAATATGAGTATAAGTAATTTTCTGGTATTTTATATTTTATCACAGTTAAGAAACTAACATACTATATGTATTCAAATCTTACTCATGCAGATGAACATGCATAGATGCCATGATTTTACTGGCTATATATACGTGACGCGATGGAATGCATATACTTTATTATACCATAGTTATGTCGAGTATGAATTATACGAGGAGATAATTTTGGTGAAAAATTATATACGTACATATAATGCCATGTTGTAATCATAGTTATTTTTTTAATGAAATTAATTTTCAAAACATTATGCCCATTTATTATTACTGGCATACTAGAACTCGTGACATTGGTGTACCTAAATCGCCTATCCACATCGCCGTGTCGTCATGTTTACTAAAAAATATGGTAACGCCATGCAATGAGTACCTACTTACATATTATACCCATCTATATTATATTATTGTTTTACATTATTCATATGTGTGTGTGCAGTAGTCACGGTGTGAGAAGTGTTGATTCGAGGGAAGGGATAGTTCTTTCCATTAGTTCAGTGCAAATTGATATGCGATGTTCATTTTCCCACATTCCAGGAAATCATAGGAATCACAGGAATTAATGCCCGAAATAAATTGGGCGTAATTTGCATTTTTTCCCTTCTTCGGGTGCAATATACCTACGTGTTTTTCCTACCCATCAACTGCCAAGCTTTTAGATATAACGCGTGTATACCTTTAAAGGTGTACCTATACATTTTGTTAATGGTGGAGGGCGACACTATATATATATAATATAATATTATTATGTAGTATGACATTGTTTTTATAAATTTATGAGACCCGTCGAAATTTTTAGCGAGATGTGTTTTAATTAATTATTACTGTTTTTTATTTCAAAGCTATCTTCTTGACTTCTATTTTGATGACTGCGCGCGATTGCAACAGCAATAATGTTCGAAAAAACTTTGTCACTTCAAACGGCCAACTACAGTTAATGGTCCGTGACGAAAGAAGGTCCGATCGAATCGCTCTTGCTCCACCTCCACACCCCTCGTCACAATAACGCCTAATACAATATTAATATTATTATTATTATTATTATTATTATTCTAACTATCATTATCGTCATCGTTTTTTCTTCTTCGCCGTTGTGTTATATCGTCTGCTCTACTCCCAACCCGCACCTCATCCCTTCCATATTATGCACTCTCACTAGGATGTAACCGCTAAAATGAGTTTCTCGTTGGTTTAATCCCGATAAATAGTAATAGCAATTTCTCGTCTCGTTATTATTATCATTTTTTTTAGACTCTGAGCAAAGCTCCTATTGATTTTTTAGCGTGTGTGTGTGTGTTGTTTTTTTATTTTCTTATTTTGTTATTAACGAATAAGTAATTATGATAGATACTTGATATTTTCATCAAATGTTTATATTAGCATTTTACATGTGTGATATGATTTTCAAAATATTATTTTTTGAGCTATTACTAACTATAGAAAGTTAAGAATTTTTTTAGTTTCTTTCTATTAGTGTCAATAAAAACATATCCACTCAGTGAAATTTTAATATAAGGTTTCCAAGTTGTAGTAGTAAATAATAAATGCATTATTCTCAGTAAAAATGTAATCAACCTATCGTAAAACCTACGCTTTAGTATATAATAACATTATTATAGTGCAAAATATTATAAATCATACATAGCTTGTTGAGTGTTGATGTAATAATTTGCTTTTATATTTTCTTCGTTAAAAATTTTGATTTTATTATCATCATAATGCTTTGAAAAAAATAAACTCTTTACAAATAATTGATATTGTGTTATTTATCATGTTGTCAATATCATATTTTAGTAATTTCGAGAATATTTAAGTACATTTTTAGTACATAATATTCATTTTCAACCATATAGTAACCACTGCAACCATTGGCCTGGTGTAAGTTGTATATTACGTCTATTTGGATATATTTATTATGTATATGTATGTATGTATTATATTATGTATTTCTTATAACAATACGTAATAAAAGTCATTTATTGTTTTTTGTTTTTCATTTCTAATGACTCCTCCATATAATTTGTACTTAACCACAAAAAAGTTTTCTGCTTAAATATTTTGGAAGATAACACGAAATAGGTTGATATTGGATTGTTGAAATTTAGAGAACATGGAGTATGGTTATTATTGCGTTTTTCCTTATATAGTATTATGCATATATTTTAATGGTTAGTTTCACGATATATAAAAACAAAAAGTACTTAAACAGTCTATTGATAACGATGTTTTTTTTTTTTCAAATAGATTAGATTCTATTTTCGTTTTAAATGTTTTTACACTATTAATTTTTATCTATGTATAGCGTTGATTTTATATTGACTCTTTACAGTTCTCTAAAACACTACAATTGTTGTGTTATATTTAATGTATTAATAAATTTATCATTTTTGTTGTTTTGGTAATTTATTTTGATATATATTAAGTTATTTCGATGACTGCAATGCAGTTATATTAGGTAAAAATAGTTGATGCCTACAAGTAAAAGGTACCAATAATCTGATGTCCATAATCGGTATTACTTATTGTATAAATGCGTAGTTTCAATCCTTAACATTTTTAATAACAAAACCTATTTTGTCTGAAAATTAAATATGTTGTTTTATAAACAACTATACATCAAATAGTCGTGACATGAAAAAACTTCCTATGTGCCTAATATACGATTTTTTAAGTTTTGGTATTCTTGAATACAGAACAAATAAGCTATAATTTTAAAATATCTTCTAAATATGCCTATTTCTATTGTAGAGTTAATAAAAAGTAACATATAATCTCCTATGACGTACCTAAAATAAATCGTTTATATTTTCTATGCAATTAAAAATACATAATATGACATTAGGTAACTATCATTCAAAAAACTCTCATGTAAGCTTGGCAAAAAAAACCTCTAACGTGGCAAAACATTAACAATTTATACAATATTTCAACAAGTATTGGATTTTGATTACATTTCTTTTCAAAATAAGTCTTAATTATATAACTTTTAAATTTTAATATTTGTTTTTGTACATCATTGACAGTTTTTTTTCTGATCGTTTTTTGCGTGTCCTGAAAAATCAGCTATAATCAGCTATACAACTATATGTTCTGTAATACGTTTTATTTATTTTGATAAAAACTAATATTTATCATTGTATATTATTGTAATTGAAAGGAAAAAAATAGACAATCGCACTCACGAACAGTATATAAAAAAGAAACTTCAGTCATTTTTGAACGCTAGTGCACTTGTTTTCATATACAGGTGAAGCCTCCCTTAACGAATACCTCCAAATGGCGTATTTTTTTAGGAACTTACAACAAACTTTATACAATCTGAACCCTCTAAACAGCGAACATCTCTGTATAGCGGACAAGATGTCAGTGACCCAGAGTGCCCGGTTTTTGGAAATATCACTAATATACTTTGCACCGGAACGTACCTACCTATAATATATATTTATATATGCATGCTTCAATGATAGAAAAAAAAACATTCGCTGTATCCAAACTTTATTAATTATATAAATTATTACCTATATTACCATACTGTTACACAGTGAATTCTCTAAATACCGGATACTCTCGGACACTGAAATTGTCTCCACTATTCGGAGGTGTCAGCTATTCAGAGAGTTTAGTTTGTAAAAAATGTTTATTTTGTTCTTAAAAAAAACAACCACTATTCGAAGGTATCCGATATTTAGAGGTAAAAGTTGAAATGGTCGATGCCCACTTGATTCCCCCTCTCTCATTTTTTTCCACCGAAGTTTCAACTAAACAAATTTGATTCCAGAAACTACCTTTGAGCAAACTTACAGTTTCAAAACGTGATGACAGACTAACAAGCAAACAAGAAACACACACACTCATTATAATTATAAAACCATAGATACGTTTCTTGATTCAATCAGAAACCAAAATTAATAATAATTAAAAGCGGTCTATTATTTTCGCTGTGCATTTACATGTTTAGTACAATTTTAGATCATTGAATTTAGAACCACAATTAGTATAATACTTATGATATTATATTGTGATGAAATATCACCATAAATATTGTACCAACTAGACGTAAAAACACGAGTGATAATGAGCGTGATCAATCGTCGGCGATATATTTTGATCTCATAGATGAAAATGGAAGGTTCATTCGTTCGGCACTCATAATGATAGTCTCGTACTTGCTGACGTTTGACAACGAAAATAACATTGTCCTGACTGACGTTTCATCCATAGGTAAACATGACATTACAACAATAGGCAGTACGACAGTTGGGGTGTTATTCAAAATGATTTATCCGATTTTAAATGCTTATTTATTTTTAATTTTCAGGTTCGGAGTTGATATTATGATATAAATTAAATATGAAAATAATATTCCGTATTTATTTGACGGTACCTACACAATATAATATTATGTTCCGTATGGCTTCTCTAAGTCACACAAATAACATATTATTCTATTGCCGGAAATTTAAATTCCCTCCATGCATATCCGTTGTGTAATAATGGCTCCATTAATTGTTTAGCTCCTCCAAGGTTGATGATAACGGTAGTACGGACACAGTATTTTTAGCTTATATCCTCAAAAGATATAGTCTCATGGCATAAGATCGGTTGACCTATAAGAAGCCAAGTGCAAATCATAGGATGATTCATTTTGAATAACTCTGTATATTATAATATTCAAATGTGTGCTTATGTTTAAGGACTGAGGAGGACCAAATTGGTGATTTCTTAGTATAGTAAAATGTTGTATGTATTACTAAACTAATATTGGGGAGAGCGGGCAGGTTGATTTCCTTAAATTTATTGAATCAATTTTGATTCATGTAGAAGGTATTCTATTTGTATTATCGGTAGTATATATATATATATATGATAAAAAAAAAGTTTTTTATAAAGAAGACCTGTCGCCAACCATTTTTAAAGTTTACGTGACACAATTTTGAGTTGCGATCCACCAGTTGAAGACTATTGCGCTACATAACTTTAAAAAAAAAATACATTATACATTTTCAGAGATACATTTCTTAATATTAACTTTTTATAACTTATAATAAAATTATACCTATATCTAAGATGAACCATTTTCATCACATCGTGTTTCATGAGGAGGACGATACATTTTCCTAAAATGTAACTCGATAGAGCTTTACTCTACCCCCTATTATTACTTTCATTAATGATAATTAATAGAAAAATATTTACTTAAACTATATTTTCTTTTTTAATTTATTATTACTAATTACAGTGTTCAAGACCTGTTTCAAGTTTTTCTTAACAAATTTAAAGTCAGTTGTGTATTATCAACCATTTACCAAGTTTTTAAAAGTTATAGATATATAATATACTCTTGATTTTGATTGAATAGATCCTGTAATTATAATTATCCACCATTAGAAAGAACAACATAATACAACAAAATATAAAAATACACTTTACAGAACATTAAACAATTAAAAACACAAAACTACCATATTTCTATAATATTATGTATTATGTCTATTGTTGTAATATCGTCGGTATTAGCTTTGGATATTTACGTTGCACATTTCGTCACGTACAGCATTTTACTGTGCGATGGATATTATAATTGTTTATTCGTTTTAAAGTGATATTATACAAGTTCGAAGAGGACCCCTCTCCCCAGTCAACCATGGTTGTGCTTGTGTTTGTTAACACATATACCGGTAATACATGACCTCATTATGTTATCATTAGGTGCATCAGTTTACTAATTGACATTTTCGTGTCGGATTGGCATTTCGGTGTGGTCGTTTTTCGGTTTTCCCAACAATATTGAAAGAGCCAATACAAAAACCGTCGACAAATATCGAAGAAATCGTGTCAGCCAGTGTGGTTTCTGTACGCGGTCTGTCTGGCAATGTTTTTTTTTTTTTTTTTAATTAAATTATCTGCTCTGTCACCAAAGCGGACGGCATGAAAATAGCACCTATCAACTGCACATATCATAATAAAGTTTCGGCGACTTGTTTATCTTTTTTGTCGCTGTTTTTTCCGCCAGTTTTTTTAAAGTACAGCGGAATAGTAATAACTATATAATCCATACGACGTCTAATAATATCATATAGGTAGTCGCACTACACGAAGCAACAAGCCAATGTATGCTGATATCGATGTTCACAAATCGTATTCATTTTAGAATTAATTAATTCGTTTTACTACCGAATTTAATTGTTTATTTACACCTATTTTACGGTCTGAGATCCTAAATTTTGCAACGTCACTTTCGATTTGGCGTTCGGCGTCATTTGATGAGTCAAAACCGTGTTCTTTGTTATTCCATTATTGCGTACAATCTTACCTAAAGGAAATGCATTCGCATCCGATTCGTCGGTGAGTTATTACCATAATTTTTGGTACTGCATAGAACTATGACAGTCGGGCAGGTATCGCGTATATTATTATATATGAAGGAAAATTTCTGATATCCTGTACCGCGGCCTCGCCAGTCGATTGTTGATTATCGATACACAGTGCTCTAATCTGCGACGTCGAATTTTGTTTGCTTTTGATCGGCGCTGATTAAAGTTCAATCGGTACTATTACCCTTAAGGGGTACTTTATGTTCAAAGTCTGTATGTCTCGACAATCGAAGACTCTGCCGTGCAGTGCACCCGTTACCCCCGTCCACTGTCACTTTGAAAACAGTCGGGACAAAAGAGCTGTACATAATATTATATTGTTGTATAACGCGTGATCGTCGCTACGACAAAACGATTTCAGGTTAGGTTGTCATCTCCTTGGCAAACGGGTTTTTTTTTATCAGTAAACGCGATGACACTATGGTTAGGTAATAATGATTTAAAAATGAGATAGCTATCTTTCACCCGTTGCACATAAGATAATGAAAAAATATAAATATATTGTAAATCAATATTATTTGTTTAAATATTAAAGGGGTTTGCACCCAATTCATGAGTATATTAGCAAATACATATTCTTAAAATATTTAATTAATTTAATACAGCAAAAGTTATAAATCATTTTTAGGTATAGATTTATCATTGTGTAAAGCAATTAGAAAATTATGAATGACAATCAGAGCTAGGATTTGATGATAATAAAAACAAGGAAATATGTGTTTTTTTCTTTGAATATGCAAAAATATGCATATTAATTTTATAACGGTACACACAAAAATATAGGTACAAAAAAAAATGATTTATTGATATAATTCAGTAGTTGGTATAATATAATATAATAGACATTAAAAATTAAAAATTATTTATTTATTTGTAGTGCAAATTTACAAAAAAATTTATATTTCACATTATGCATTTAAAATACGTGTATGTAATGATCATATATTTTTTGAATTTTCGAAAATAAACTATTTGATCGTAGTATTGATTTGTATTAGCTGAAGCCTCTTTAAACGTCGTTACATGATATAGTTGGTGCATATTTGAAGAAATAAATTCGTTCTGGTGTTAAAATACTTCTGAAAATGTTCTCATCTGATTCGCCATTGATCATATATAACTAAAGTGTGAGCAGTACATTTATAATTTTTATTAGTCAATGAGGGGATGTCATCGCACTGCAATTAATTTTCTTTCCCTGGTCCACGAGCAACATCACAAACAAGTGGATGCATTCACGTATTTTTTTTTTTGTTTTTGTTTTTTAGTAATCTTAGAGTTAAATGTCCCGTCATAAAAATTATAAAGAATATTTATTTGTTAAGTGCATGATATATCGGTTTGTTTAAATATTGTCTATGAAAAATAATTTAATATACGATTAAATTATTTTATTTTTTTTTTTTATTTTCAGAATCAAATAATAATAAAATATAAAAACTATATGTTAAATCCATAAAAATGTTATCCTCTACATTTTTTGTATTAGGTCATTTTAATCTAAGACTATTCAAAAATGTATAAAAAAAAAACGATTATCATGAACGCGCGTGGGTCTAAGAGAGAAAACAATTAATATTGCGTTGACACCATCTTAAATATATTATAATTGCATCCATAATAAATCCAGAAAAAAAATATATGTTCTACGTTTCTAAAGCAGACCATAAATTACTTAGCCTAACTGGCGTTTGTTCTATATTCATTTGAATGACATTTAGATATACATACACATATTGATTCATTGGGAGTTTTCCAAAAGTTTATAAATAATAATGGCATTATTTAAATATGTTTACGAAAATGTTACCGTTGAATTATAAACAATTCAAAAGTGAACAGTAATCACTATTAAATATTTTTTTTTATTTAGGCACCTCCCCTAACCAATAACTTGGTAAAAATCATGAATAAATAAACTGCTGTAATTTAAAAATGTAATTATATTTATTTTGGGGAAGTATCACAGCGTGTCTGATTTTCATTTGTATTTATTTTTTAAACAAAATTTAAATGTTTCAAACAAAAACTAATGAATTATAAACACAATAAGTATACACAACACCGTTTTCCTAACTCAAGTAAATTGCTTACTGCATTTTATAATATCCGAAACGTTGTTCAAATTTAATGACTATAAATTTTTGATGAGAATCATATTTCACATAATATTGTTGTAATGTATTTTGTTCATTTTATGCACTTTAAATAATAATATATTCAATGGCCAGATGCCGAGGGTTAGTTTAAATAAAAAACAATATTAATAATAATAATAAAATATTATGTTTCTACACAATTAGAGCATTACTGTTATCCGCACAAAGGTGGGCCGAAATTGAAAAAAAAATTATATTTATAATATTATTTAAATAACCATTAAAATATTTAACGTTGGGCAAAATTATTTACTAAAGTATTATAATATATAATATAATAATATAATATTTATTACATAAATACATTTAAATTAGATTTTTTCTGCTACATAATTTTTAAACATTAAACTATATAGATTTTCTTGTTTACAATATTCGTATATCTTCTAAATATATTTGAATAATTGAATGTTAACAAAAAGCTGAACATTTGTTTGAATCTAACCTAACTTAACAATAATTGAATACACCATAAAAATAACTTTCATCACGTCTCGTAATTGAATTCCCGTCCCAATGAAACGAATTAACTAATTTGGCAATTTTGTCTTAAGTGAAATACAATTAACTCGACTAATAAAAATAAACGAACAAATAATGCTTGTACTAAATTTAATTTTTAGGGTCGATTGACATTACGTGTGTTTATAATGGTAATTGTATTGCACTATAATTGATTATGCAGATGGATAGATAGGTAGGTATGGATAGGTATTGTTTTGATATATTATATCGATGCGTGCAAATACGACGAAATATTTTCCACAGTCGGTAGCAATCAAATTCTTTAATTGAATAAATGCTATACGGGCAAAGCCAATATTATACGAACATTACGTACCTGTAATACGTACATATAAATTCAATAAAATATAAACTATTCGTTATTTTTTCATATGTTTTTAATTAAACCGTAGACACGACGACGGCGGCGTATAACAAATACCGTGTCACCCGCTATATTAATATTGTATTTAGGTACCATGTACGAATTTCGTGTTCGTCTGTGTAAAGCCTATAATATCATAAAAATGTTTAAGTTGTGTTTAGTGTAGGTATTTTGTTTATTTTTATTAATATTTTTTTGTCGCTGAACGACTAGTTTGCGTTATCTCTAAAGTTTAAACTATGCGAAAGTTCGTCACGTTGGATGGCTACGAGACGACAATGCGGGATAATTAATCAAGCATGCTCACCCCTATTTTTTCCTTTAATAATGAATTTATTCAAATTCTGATTTTTGGAATTTTTATACATGCATACATGAAGACCACGTTTCCTAATTCTTGGGATTATTTGTACTACTTGATGAGTGTCCTGTGATTGCGATTCAAACTTCTGTTTTTTAATTTAAATAAAAATCTCTTTTTTTACTATGAATTATTTAACGGCTAGTATTTGTTTTTGAAAATATTTATGTATACTTAATTCAGGTTAGATAAAATTTGTACAGATGAAAGTATCAATAACTCTAGTTATAAAAGGGCCCTTTTCTAAAAAACGCATTTTTCTTTGAATATTGTTATACAATAACAAGTCATACAAATACCCAAGACAAACGAAGAAAATACTTAACATCTCATTATCATTTACGTTTAAAAAATATATTTTATTAAAGGAATGCAGACACAGTTTAATTTTACGGCATATTTACGCAGTATGTAATTGTGATATTATATTATTTCTTATATTTTCTGATATGAATATTACTAGCAAAATGATGGCCGGATCTGAGGCGTTTAAAATGATTTGTCCGTTTAAATAGATCTCAGGACTATGGAAAACAATTTTGGAATCATATCCGATTAATCCATGATAATATAAACAATATAATATGTAACGATCAGTGGTAGTGTTGGCTCGTCAATGGTTTAGGCAATGAGACAAGGCGGTCGGTCGTACCTATTAGGTCGCCACAGGCCGCAACAAAGCTCTGCTGTTTCAAGCAAGCTGTCCAATAATTATTGCTTAATATTTTATCAGTTTATTAATAATAATATTATCTGAGAGCCGTCGTAAACGATTGTAAAGCGACTTTAGAGTAGTTTAACTACCATCACGCATTTATGTGTAGGGATATCAACGAAAATGTATTTTTAGAAGGGCTCTATCGTAACAACAACAACAAATAATAATATAATATTTTAAAACTTTACATTGGTATTATTTTTTTTCATTTTATTAAATATATACATATATTCTACACTATAAACAGTTTTAAAATTATAAATCATTTTTTTAATAACTACAGGTAAGCTGCAACTGAGACGATATTTCTCGACAAATATATAAGCAGATACGAAGTGGTTTCGGAAACATTATTTTCATCATAGACGTTTAAGATCGAATAGAGCTTGTAAAGCATTTAAGACTGCAGAATTTCATAATTTCAACATTTTCTGCGGGTTGGAAAAAACATCAATGGTCACGATGGCCTTCCTCGACACTATACATAATAGTATTATATATTTTTATATTATACATAATTCAATTTCTATTCAACAATATTATATTGATTTTTTTTTTTTTAAATTGCATTCAAACAGTTTTGCAGAGACTGTTTTATAAAAGCTTTGCAATATCATGTTTAACAAATATTAAAAATTCTGTTTCAAAATATACACCCTAATATGAGTTCCATCATTATGCATAAACGATTTGTTTTGCTTTGAAAACAAACATAAAAAAAATCGTAATACCCGTATTCAACTAATATTAAATTCATAAAAGTTGGTAAATTTGTGTTTAAAAAGTACAGTTGATATATTTCATGCTTTATCGCGTGGGCTAAAAAACAGTATTGTATATCTACGTTAAAGTCAGTTTAATATTTAACTTAATAAAAAAAAACTATTTCCAATAATAATCGTCAAGTAACACGGCATGTATAGTATACTTTTATAAAGTAAACGTCGTACATTAAACCATACAGTAGCTGAAGTTGAGATGGGTGAATATGTATGTCCCAACATGAAAATAAATTATAATTATTACATAATATTTCATTTACACTTTATTCAGATTTAGGACCACTGTTGCACGTTATCTATATAAAAATATTTATTGTTTTTCTTATTTATATAAAACAAATGCTCACAATCTTTCTATCTAGTGGTTAAATTAGTCTGTTTTTGTGTTGCATAAAAAAAAATCTAATTCAAATTTTAATTGAATTTAGTCCATATAATATGAGTATTTATAATTTAATAATGTACTTTAGTTTGATATGTATATAAATTAATAATAACCTAATATAGTATATAGATTCAATTGAGAATCAAATTAGGCTTTTTTTATACAACATAATAACGAACAAAATTTAAGTTCAAAATTTCTAAACTAACTTTTTTTTTTTATTATGAGAAAACTTACATATGTAATCACTTATCTGCTATGTTTTGTGTGGTAACTTACTAAACCCTGTTAATATGAAGGTAAATAATAATATATCATACATACCTATATAAATATCATATAGCTTCTATGATTAATATATACTATAGGTATTTATTGAAATCTGCTGTAAAAATATTTTTTTTTTTAAGTTAAATAGTTAAATAAAAAAAATGCTCATATATTTATTTTGTAAATGTATTGTATAATATGTTAAACAATTATTTAACAAAATAAGAGAAAACAAAAGTATTGTATTAATGAAAATCTTAGTTCTAGTTATGTTATAGAATTACAAAATAATTATGTTAATTATTCTCGTAAGCCTCTGATTTAAATATTGTTTCCATTAAGTTACATTAGTGCATTATTGTTTTGTTGTTTAGTTTAAAATTTTTTATGAAGTTTTCGTCCTGTTATTATGACATAATGTACTTTTGGTTACTACACAATGACGTTTGTATTCATTTTTGTTGAAATAATTATAATGGATAATCAATGACCCTTCAACGTGAGATAATACTGTTATGTTAACCGCAATCCGCACTCAAAAGTAAATTTATTATCGTGAAAAAATTATAGGTACATTATAAATAGTAAATCGCTTGAAAAGTGTTTGGTCAAATTCACGGAACTTTAGAAAAAATTCATACACGGTATCATATTTATCTATTTCACAGTGAATACTCTATATATTATATTTTCATAGTGACAGGTGAGATCAGTCGTGTGGTCAACGCAATATCTATTATTTTCATTTATTCGCCAAGTAAAATTTAAAATAGTTTTATACCCTCCGTGGTTCATTAACCACCCCCTCCACCCCAATCAAAAATGTACCTTTTATAATCTGTGATCCTAATAATAACGTGTTCACAGATTGAATTCGGAAAGTCGTATAGAGACAGAAACAATTATATATATAATATATATTATTATTATTTTTTGTATTATTATTATTTTAATGAATAAGGCTGTGTAATAGTGTGTGGGGTAAACATTTTTGAAGGGGTTGACACAAACACAGCGTTGTTGGGGTCATTGGATTGGCGGTGGCCATAAACTGCGCTCTGAGTTTAAAACCATATACCATAAATATAATAATATATTAGTGACGTCATCATCGTTTATTGTTGGAAGTCCGCGGTGTATCGCGGACGACGTCATTGGGAAAACTGGAAGTTGTTCATGCAACAATGTTACTGTTATGCAACATGGGAGGTCTGTTGTCGCAACAGTGTCGACAGTCTAATTACGACAACACTCTATAACAGTGGTTCTCAATCTTTTTAGGACCGCGACCCATATGGTTTCACTTTTCAAAAAGTAGTTATAAAAAAATAAAATTTGTTTATTACTTTTATTATTTATTATTTTATAAGTTCATAATTAATATAATTTTATATAAGTACTTTTAATAATGAGGTGTATGCGAAATGTATGCTTGTTTTCTGTTATAGTTCATAACAGCATTAAAATCGACGTCAATCTTAGCTATTTTCAAACGCAAGAAGTTCGATAATTGTAGTTTGTTTCGATGTTTGGTTTTGATGCCCACCATTGCCGAAAATTCAATTTCACACATGTATGAAGATGAGAATGAGAGTAGTATTTTTATAACTTCATCCAATATTGAACCAACGACAATTGGTAGTCATTATTGTCGAGCTCCAAATTTATCGTATTTTATCGTGAAATTCTTCCGATAACGACGTATTAATCCGTCATAATAAATAAATATACGACGATTTATTATGAATAATAATTTTAAAACGCATAATAATTTTCGGTACTATATTACTTTAATAATATAAATATATTTAATAACACAATAATATATTTAATATTAATTTAATACAAATTTCAAAGAATTTATATAATTTAAAAAATTATTCGCGACTCACCAAAAATTGACTGACGACCTACAGTTTGAGAAATGTTGATCTATAAACGTTACTTCCCTTAATGATATTTTTTTTTTTTAGGGGAGGGAACAAACTACAAATTTTCTACAAATGGAACCCGCTCTTAATAGTGGACAAAATTTTAGTTTCCAAGATAGTGTCTGGCATTTATATGTTTCACTATACGTAAAATAATACCTGAATTATATAATTATGAATGCTAACACATCTCCCACTCGTATATGTTCGTTAAAGATTCAATATAATATATCATAATAATAAATACAACACATAGTGGCTAAATATTTTGAAATGTTTTGATTGAAAACGTAAATATGCTTTCATTAAATTATCATACAGTTATTTTTTTGTTTTTTTAAAATCTTTCTGAGGGTACACTCGTAGTGTGGTTTCGCAGTGTTGATTATAGAGCTAAACGTTTGATTATTCTACAATCACCTTAAATCTACAATTCACGCCATTTATTATTGTATTGTATCAGAAATGCGTGACATATTCATATCAAAAATGCATCAAATCCACCGGATTCGAAAAAAAAACCAAGCCAAATCTGTAACAATATTTTACACAGATCCTGCACAGATCCCGCGTAACTAATATATTTTTTTATTTCAAGAATAAATATGAGGTAGAAACTGATTTGATATTTAAAATTTCGTGTGTATGGGAAAATATACAAGTATCAGCGGGTATGTATATACCTACGTGCCAGGTATGCTGCACAGACACGTAAGTTTCGTTTTTATTCCGATTACGATACGACCGCAGGGATTTACATATTATACATTGTTCTGTGTGTTGTACGCCTGATTCGAATATCCGATACGAGTTACGCGTATGGCCGGGTTTGTGGGTGATAGGTGGATGGATGAGTGGGTAAGGCTGTGAGGAAGGCATTGTTTTTGGTGTTCGCGTAATAACATAAAATCGAACACCGTTTGTTCTGCAGAGGTTCGTGCATTATGTAAATATAGATGTATTTCGGAACAAATATCGATTTGTGTATAGGTGTACATGGGAAACATTACACAGTGTATTTGTCAGTATCGATTTCGTATAGTATCATATTATAATAATAATATAATATACTCAACTATATGTGCGACTTGTAATGTTGACTCTGCAAAGAGACTTTCTGCATGACGTTTCACTGTATTTTTATAATTGTTCTCCAATTTATTTATTCTATTAGTTTTAAATACTTAAAAAAAAAACCTGTATGCATTTTTAATAGTGTAACGAACAAGTAGTACAATATTAAAAGTTGTGATAAATAATAGTGAGAAAAGTTAGATAGAGTACAAGCTATTATTATTATTATTATTATTATTTTATATATTATATAAGAAAAATAGAGTTTCAAATTAGTTGCATGTCAAGGTCATTGATTTTAATCATAATTACTGAAAAACTTTAAAATTTGGAATGGAACAGAAAACTCGCGTGAAACATGATAGCGTTTTTAAGATAATTTGGCATAGTTAGTATGTAAGAAGGTCAATTTTAACACTTATCGTATTGTTGATAAACGTTAAGTCAGTAAAAATGGCTACGGTCAGATCAAAACAACCGACAAATTTTACAAATGTTTGTTGAATCCTATCGAGGTGACAATAGAAATCGTTACTACACCTAATAAATCTTCAGTGTGAATTTAACATTCGTTTTATAATAATTATATAATGATATTAGTAGGTACGGTTTATAATATCGAAACAAGTAATAACAGAACAAAACCGCAGTGTAAAGTACGTACTTTTAGATTTTTTTTTTTTGTACCATCTACAAATATGATGATTGTTAATTAAAATTTTATTTTTAGCTCCCAACGTCTGTTCTAAACCTGCAGAGTTCAAATATTAAATAATAAAAAGAAATCTTTTTTTTTTTCATAGGTACCCTAATTAAATTTCTTACTTTGTTCGCGATGGCTTTCCAAAAGCCCCTTTTAGGTTATCACTTCATCAGTGAATCCTACCATTAGTATTTTTTTTTCGTGGAACGTTTTTCATAAAGTACCTACCGGCTGTTATGAAAGAGTTGAACTCGTATAATTTGCATAGAAGGTAAAATATTCTTTTCGTGGTATACACTTATTAGCGCTTGCGCGTTTTCAAAAACCAATTATATTATTATCAAATTATAGGCTGACGACTAGCAAGTAGTTATAGGGTAGTAGGTCAAAGTATATTTATTATAACGCGTACGAAAAATATACGATAAATAATTTTTTTAACGATTAAATAAAAAAAATAATCATTATGTGCATTTTAAACGTAGTTACCTATAATGGGCCATCAATAAATTATGAGTAACAGAAAAATATTTCATGGCAAAAAAATATGAAGTTTACTTTCGTTATATCGATATTATATATATGGACAAATAATATTGTACAAATATTTTATAAACAGATTGGTTTTTATTTTTCATTAGCCTTGGCAAGCTTTTGGTACTGCAGAGTAGATTATTATATATATATTTTTTAAAAAGCCGTGGTTATATTAACGGATTGTTTATAAAATGTATAATATACACTGTCATCAGCAGTGTTCGACCCCTTTTTATCGTTAATCTTATATAATTTAGAAATACATATTATGATAAACTGTACACTTTGCTTTATCTCGTTATATCTGCAAGTAGTACCTGAACATATTATTAAATCTGCCGAAGATTCGGGCAAGTGTACGACGCTTAGAGACCTAGAAATGTTTAGATATAACATTATAATATATTTAATTGAAACGCCAAATCTATCTCTTAATAAAACCAATTCGAAATCAAACAGTTTCATTTTCATTCTGTATTATACAATAATAATATCATGTTCTTTATGTCTGTTGCATATTTTCGTTCACTACATTATTATGCGCGATTTTTAATGTGCCAGTTTGCGTATCTTGGACGAACATAAAAATATATATGGTTTGTCATTTTTGGAGAAGACGGAAATTAAATTAGCCCGTAAGCGTCAAAACACAATAAATTCGCCACTGTTCGGCGCGTTCACTCGTATAAAATTATGAATTATTTTTCTGACTATGCTTGCATAATCGTTAAAATATGTATCAAAAAGTTATGACAGTTGACTGTGACAGATGATTAATAATCAAACATTCAAGTATCGCTTATTTTTGAAAATAACTTCATGTAATAATAGGGTTATGTGAAGGATAATATTATTTTGTTTTTATCGATATTTTTATAACTGCCCGGCATGACGTTGTTATGCTAATAATAATTTAATTTACGAAGTTTTAATAATGTATTTTATGAAGTTAATTACAAAGTTTTTCTGGACACAATATTGTAATTTTATTTTAATTACTGGCCTAACAAAACTCCCGAATTTATAGAGGTCAATTTTCATATTATTATATTTTATTTCCTGTTAATATATATAAAGGTTTCTCGAGAACAAATATTATTTTGTTTGCGTGCGTAAGTGTATATAACGATTACTATCTCCAATCAAAACAAAAAGACAAACATTGAAATAATTTATAATGACTCAGGCACTCGGATTTGTTTATCATTTCAATATTTTCGTCCGATTTTGCCAACGAGATAAATCAACTGTCCATCATCCCAGATACTTAACTACCTTCATATATGTATATTATACATTTATAACAACACAGCAGTATTATTTTAATATTATGCATATTTAAATCGGTAACAATATTGCTTGGTCATTCAAAACGATTCGTACGATGTTGTGTTTACATCTGGTTACCGGATCTTAAGCGTAAATATCATAGAAATCGACAAAGAATCGAGTTTACCCATAGATATTATAATAATGTGTACGTGAAGAGAGCTGAGTTAATAACCGCAATATAGATGATGTAGTGGTTATTGAAATATGATTATCAATAATTAATGTCAACAATAAATATTATGCTAGTAATATTTACTAATAGTTGCAATAACCGTAGCCAATAGCAGGCATCAATGTTTGCCGCCAAAGCATAGAATATAATAAGAAGCGATAGTCAAACAGCTAAAAGATTTGTGTAGATTATTCACAGACATAATGTTAGCAATGAAGACTCGGCATAATGTTATAACTATTCTATTTCAATAAACATAATATTACCTTAAAGTATTATTTAAAGAAAAATTTGAAATATACACTTATACACTATACGTTATATTTTAGTAGTGATCAGTAAGTTAACATAAATCAAATTAAAACTAATTTATTCATGCTGACATAAAAGTTGGTTAAATTTTTAAAATTATTATTATCACGAATAACACAAAAAAAGTGACAATAGTGGATTTCAAGGATTCAAGGTCAACTGAAATATTTTTCAGTGAACAATGGTATTTTGATAGCTTTTGGTTCTATTATATTCAAAGATCCCGAAGTGACCCTCGACCGATATCACTAATGTGTCCGTTTTTCGGTTATATTCATGCAATTTTCAACAAAATAAATAAATAAATTTATTGAGAACTAAATCTAAATCTATCAAATTGTTATGATAACGATATATGTGCCTCATCTATCCTCTAAATCATAATATCGAGAAATATAATTTTACCCTTATTGTATTTCCCAACATTATATTTTCTTAATTTAATAATAATTCATGAAGTTTTTAGTTCATTCATATTTAACATTTTCCAATATTCATTTGTATGTACTTAATCGCTGGCTACCACAATAGCCAGCGTTCTCCTTCAGAACTCAACGTTCTGCAGATTCGGAATTATAGACAAGGCACATTCATTTTTTTATTTATGATCTAATGTCTATTCCGACTATTTTTTGGAGGGGAGGATATGTTATAGATACTGGCAAGCACCACCATTACCATCAACGATAAAATCGGCGCAGTCAATTACAACGAATACTGGACCTAGTATGAAACGAATTTTGGTGCATACTAGTCGCCTCCCAAAATATACTAATTGCCTACAATTTTTATCGTAAATATAAAGGTAAATATACACTAATTACCTCAATGATCATTTAGTTTATAACTGTATACGAGTTACCTCACATAAATAATTCTTACTATCAATTAGACGTTGTAACTAATACGTCTCAATGTGATTCATACAATTACAGTATTAGATATTCTTATTTCATGTATCAATCATCAATCTAAACCTCAGAGTTTAAAAATATAATATAACTACATTGAATCAGGTTGAATCATATTGAATAATTTCCTGTATAATAATATTTTATTAGAAGAATTTTATTAAGATCAATTAGTTTTATGTGTTCTGAAAAATATAAACCATCAAGTTAATATATATTTATATATTTATTAATATTCCAATTTAAATGTTAAAATAAACATTGGTTTGTTTACATAACGCATTATGAACGTATCATTGCACCAATGACATAAATACGTGTAATTTAATTTACGATGTATCAAAATATTAAATATTTTCTTAATAATGTATCAAGTTCTATAGAAAATGATCAAACTATAGTGTATTATGATTGTCATAATATTCACAATTATAAAATTTTAATGATATTTTAGTTTACTAATTAGTGTTTTAAAAAAAGGATAATTATTAGAACAAAGCTAAAAATAACTGTTCACATTTTCAGTAAAAAATATCATATTTTTTAGAAGGCAGGTACTTATAACACAAATGAAGTACCTATCATTATTTTATTTTTATATATGTGTGGTTTATTAAGTTTAAAATGCAAATTCAAGTTTTCGAGATTTCGTAGTTCAATAAACTGGGAAGGGGGTTGAATTCTACGATTCGTGAACTCTTGAACCTCGTACAAGTTCATACCACTCGTGGTACCTGTATTATTAGTACCGCGAACTCGTAGAATAATGCAATAAAAAAAAACTTTAATAATTATACATATATTAAAATATAACAATAATTAAATAATAATAATCAATAATATTTTATCAGTTACATTCGCTCTTGATGGCGCATGCAACGCAGCATTGCAACGTTGTTTTAATGTTTATAAATCATATTATATTGAAACTATTGAGGTCGTATGTGTGAGTATATATGTGTATTCATCAGCGATAATGACAAAATAAAAAATTGTCAAGAATTGTTACTATATTATTCAGAGTAATTCTTGCCAAGCATGCTCACTCTCGTTTTTCTTTTAATAATGCATTTATACGTGCGTTACCCTGGCACCACAACTTAAAATTTTTTTTTCGAAATTTGTTCTATGCTTTAGTGTTACACCAGTACCTATTTCTGGAAAACGATTTTTGCGGTAATGGATTTAAGTTACGAATACCAAATTTGTGGTTACGAATAGTTAGGAATTGGTTACTAAAACATGGAACAAATTTCGTGAAAAAAAACTGTAAGTTGTGGTGCCAGGGTAACGCGCTTGCATTTTTTGGTGCAACTTAGGGAGTGTCCTTTGCGATACAAACTTCCAAATGAGAATATTTATAACTTTCAAAAATCTGATTTTGAATAACTCCAATAATTGAAGCCCAAAGGGGGGAGGTGAGCATGCTTATACAGTAAATCATTATGTTGGTTATAGGTACCTAAGGCGAGAGTTAACGAATTTTGCTTGCAGTAAACGTTCTACAGGTATTATGAAATGACAATAAACAACGAAATTATTCGCATGTATTATTATCACATACTTTTCGGTGAATTGTTTGTTGAGTGCGCCAAAATACCTACTCTCAGCGATCTACGTGCTTGGCATAATTAATTTAAAATAAATGATTATCTCTCATATAAAATTATCTCTCGTACCTAATAATTATTAGGTATTATTTGTTTTTATCGGACATAATATAAAACCGTTTTCATTTTCGACCCCATTAATATTATATAATATCCACTCCCTAATTGTTATTAATTGTTTTGCTCTGTGTTCAGGTGGAAAAATCCGGTCATCGTGCTGTATAGGTATACTTTATTATGCGCTAAACAACTTCAAAGCCGTAATATCATATTGTGGGTAAACTGTTTTCGAAAAACCTAGTTTTGTATAGGTCCATTTCTCGCGCAAAAAATAATACAAATAATGTAATTTTTCCATTTAATCTTCCAATCGAATATTTTTTATTTTTATACATATTTGCTCAGATGTGACAATAATTTTACACTCACGAGTATCAAATCATCTATGTAGACTTATCAATCTAAAGCAGGATCTCACCAACTGTACTTTTAAAATAAATTGAAATGTTTACCTATACGGTGTCTACTTGATACAATACATAATAATATATGATTAAGATAATATCAAACCCATAAACTTTCGAATAAATAAATAGGCATAGTTTTTGTGGTAAAATTAGCTATTAAACTTGCATCCTATATTAAATAATAAAGAAATTAACAACATCCTTTGGTAAAAATAAAATAAAATAACATATCCTTTTGTAGAAATAAAACTAAAAAACTTAGAATATTATGTTATACTTTTGAAAAAAATAACATAAAATAAATTTTTTTTGAAACCACACAAAGTTACACTTCTAGAAAGTTCGTTATTTCAAAAGCTTGTCCGCGTTATGTATTTTTATTATTTTTGTTGATAAAATAAAAACTCGGTAGTCATATAGGTAAGGCTGGTTTAATACAAAACCGAAAGTTGATCACCGTGTTAAAAAACCAACTGGGCTTGATAAAAACCAGCTGGTTGGCAAACCTGCAATCTAAAATCAAAATCTCAATGATCTATTTAAAATAAGTAATAGCGTATAATTACAGTGAGTTGACAATTATTAACGTCAAATCTCCTAAATTACAATAAAATATGTTCAGGGTTTGTAGTGTCCAAAACCTTATTTATATTTTTAGGATATTTCAATTTGCGATTAATATAATTTGTTGGTCTTTGATACAAAATTGATGTAATATACATAATATTTTAAATAAATAAAAACTAAAATGAATTATTAAATAATATTTATAAGGGCATTTTATTATTTCATTAAATTAATATTTTATACTATTTTAAAAGCGAATAAAAAAAAATCACAAAATATAGTTTGTAGATTTAGTCTTATTTAGTCTCGATTATCCTTTTAGTCCTTAAATAAAATACCTATATTACATGTAAGTTAATTTCTATTAGATGGAGATGTTAATGAAACTGGTATTGTAAATTTCAATCCACAATATTAATTTTTCGGCAATAATAAAAAAGTCATAGGCACTTTGTTATCCCAATGAAATATTCTTAAATTTATAAGTTAGCATTATAATAATTACGAGTATTTACAACAAATCGTTCATTAAGAACAAGTCATATTATTATAGATAACATGTTTTAAATTAATACAAGAGTTTATTTGACGAAAATATATTTATATGTTTTGTGTCTTATTTGATATAGGTACATACATACAGATACAATTGAATACACTTATGCGATTGGATTTACAATCAAAAATGACTGAAACATAAAGACTGAAACTTGTAACTTATATTCTTACTAGAACTTTTGCATCCCTTGTCAAACCGAGTTGAACATTTTTTAGGGTTTCTCCAGTTTAAATCGACCATTATTGACACGTTTAAAAGGAAAAGGAGTAATTAATTCGTATAAATATATTGTGTACACGTCTAATTTTTGTATCTTATACGTAGGAACTTTCATGCTCGACTGTTTACCTAAAAATGTCTCGACGGGTAGTGTCGTATACATTTTGTAAGATTTACATTAGAAATTTAACGACATTTTAAGACAAATTTTAATTTATTTTAATTTATTTAAATACCCATTCAAACTAATTTACAGGTGGTTCCAGGAAATTACCGTTGACTGTTGTTACGCAATTACGAAATTTAATTAAAATGTTTAGACGCAGATTGACATTTACTGCAATTAGAACCATTTTAGAGCTATTATAACACTAATCATAAAATTGTAAAAACGACAACATTTTATATGAAATACATTATTACGTTTTAAATACGTTTATTCTATAGCATTCATTTTATAATTAAACGTACTAAAAATCATTGTCGTTATGCACACTTATTCATCGAAAAACTGATTTGTCGTTTTTACGATGTTAATGTTTTTATTTTTAATTCAACCATAATATGTCTTATTGCCTTTTCTTCTAAGACCAAGGTGATTCAAGGTTATTTTTTAAGCATACTCGCCTTGTATTTATGCTCAAATATGCATATAATCAAATTCTTATTTTCGAATTTTTTTAATTCACTCGATGATCATATTTTCAAATACTTGAGATTTTTTTACCATATTAGGATGATCCCATGACAATATAAACTTCTGTTTTTTTTCAAATAGAAACTTCCTTTTTCACATTAAATTATTAAATAGATATTCTTTGAGAATTTTAATGTATCTAAATAAAAAATCGAATGAATAGATTAAATTTTTTAAACCCATTTTAATGATTATTATTTTTAGTATAAACATTGTAATAACTCACAAACTACTCGTTAGAATTTTGATTTAGATAAATAAAAGTTTCCAAAAAAATCATGCGCTTAATAATTTTCAGTAAAAAATAGGACTTTTCATTTGAAAAATAGAAATTTGTATCGCCACAGGACATTCCTCAAGTAATACAAAAAAATCAGAAATTTGAACACATGTATTTTAAAAGGAAAAATGGGGGTGAGTGTACTAAGAAATCAACCTATATATATATATACTAATATAACGGATAAAATCTCTGTTCCAAGTATATAAATGTGATTTTACACTGAAAATTGGAGAGCACGACGATGTCCTCTGAAATCCATCCCATAAAGGTGCGTTTACATTAGGCCGCGAACGCGAACGAACGCGAGCGAATGCCACCGAATACATTCGTACGCGAATTTGTTGATGATTCGGCCGCTTACTGTGTTCGGGACAATTCGCGGTCGTTCGGGCTTGTACTTCAGGATTCGCATTGAATTCGCTTTGAAAGCCAATATGGTTTAAAATATTCAGTTGTGGGCACAC